>WSYH01008497.1:0-25129 GCA_036426205.1 Ascaphus truei | reverse complement strand
TCCGTTTCTGCTCTGGAGCCCTCTGGTTCTTCACAGCCCTGGATTTCCAAGACATTTTGCGAGGCGAGCCATGTACCAAGGATGTTTCTTCCATCTATCTCATATCCTAGAACTGTACTCACCAAAGAACTGCTCGTTTACGGATATCCTTTCCACCTAAGGAATTTTGGGAACAACTCAATGTCCCCAAGACCCATGGATGACCCTGTCTGGCTGCAGTTCTCACCGGGGGGTGGGAGTACACTAAGGGTTAACCACGAGTCCCTGGACCACGATTCTAACCCCAATCCTAGACGGTTCAGCAACAATTCCCAGTCCTCCAACTCTATGAGTGTTCATGTTCGCCCGGAGGTCTCACGTGAAGGGGGGGATACTGTCAGGAATCCGCTCCGCGGGTTACTGGTTACCTTACCTTGCAGACCGGTGCAGTTCTGGAACAGCTCTCCTGATGTTTGCTGCAGCCTGGATTCACTCACCAAAGCTATATACACTCCCTCTGGTATCTACTGCAGCTGTGCAGCCTATTATGCAACCTAGACTTGCATTCATTCATTGGAGCAATACCTTCACACCCCCGCTGGGGATTGGCCTGCTGGCCTTTAAGTATTGCCTTCCCATAATGCTCCTTGCCGAGCATAGTCCTTACCGGATGTCACCAACTGTTCTGCCACAAGCTCTTGCTTGTTCTCTTGTGCTGAAGCGGAGGTTTCCCTTGCGTCCTTCAGCTTCCTGTTCTCCTGTGCTGAAGCAGAGGTTTCGTCCCTGCGTGTAATGGGGGCTGGTTAGACCACAGGGGCCAATATGAGATTGGGTGGATCAGGCCAGTCCAGAAAATCTGTTACATTTGGAGGCGCTGCTGAGATGCAGACCTGTCAACAGGACAGGCTTTAGCTAGGTCACTTGGAAACAGGCAGAAGTGTCTGCTGCCACTTTGTGCTGCGTTGGGACGGACCTAGGGGTGGTCAGTGGGCTGACGGGATATTGTCAGTTCGCAGGGACGACCTAGGGGCCTGAAAGGAGTAAGGGGTTTGGAGCCGGGCTATAGCTGACCTAGTCGCCTTGAGGTAGTGCTAGTTGGTAGGACGCCTAAAGGGATAGCCTGTTAACGTGGTCAGGAATCCTGGAGAGGGTCTGCGCTAGGCTGACCAAGATAGGTGGACGCCCAGTACTGCATGGATGCCCCAGAGTACCTAGCCCATTCCAGATCACTTACCAAAGGGAGCACAGACTGGGAGGAAGGAGATACAGCAGACACTGAGAGAGTGAGCCTAGCCTGAGGTAGTGCATACATGAGTCCAGCCTACATTAGGTACACGAGGTGGTGCATCAGAGTAATCTTTATTGTGCCGGTGTGGTGGCTGCCCCGCAGAGCGGAGCCCCATGTACAATAACAGTAACGAGAAAATGAAGACCGCAAGAATGGAGGATCTGCGCGGTGCGGATAGTTCAAAATGGCGATCGGAGGCTGATGGGGAAAGCACACGTGGCGTGCGCCCCACTGAAGAGCAAGCTGTTGCTGACATGTCTTTTTCAAGCCTGCTCTGGAGTGGAGCGAAAGCTGTGGCTGCACCGTTTTGGTCCTGCCTAGGACAACGAGGCGCCACCCTGGAGGACTGTGTTGAGGACATTGCAATTGTGGCTGATGGAAAGGACTTACAAAATGGCGGCTCCCACTTCCCTGGGAAACCGCGTGGGCCGATGGCAGACTATTCTGCAAATGCACAAGTTCCCCAGAGTTGGCCAGGAGTGGTGCCAACAGGAGAGCCCCGCCCGCATGGGGGGTATGGCGCGAAAGCAAACGCTGCGCCTTCGTGGACAGTGACTCAATCAGCCCCTGTGCTGAGCCAACCAATTTGCCTATGGGACCCTCCCCTAATTTCAACCAGGGGGAGTGGTTTCCAGCTATGCCCCGTGGGTATGAATCCCGCGGGCCCAGGAGTTGGTGCGCTGACGGCACCATTACCAGAAGTAGTTCCGGCAGCTGAAATTGTGTGCAAGAAAGAAGGATACTTTGCACGCAAGGCAGCTGAAAGAAAGCGACTGGAGTTGGCGGCAAAAGCCGAACCCACCCTGTTGTGGAGAAGGGCGCGAAAACTGGAGCCGCGCCCTCTAGGACTGAAAAAGGCGCGGCCTTAATTAAAGGACATCCTATCCCTTTGTGGGACCCGCCCATAATTGCAACTACTGGGGGCGGGTTCCAGCTGTGTCAGATGAGGGCGGAGTTAACCCAGGGAGTGACTGGTACTCTCAATCCGGCGGATCACTCACGAGGAGCCAGCTCTAAAGATAGACCTGTGCTGAAAGTGGCTCCCACTAAAACAATGGCCTGCATCTCGACCGTAGCCACGATGGTGTCCACGCAGCCCTATGCAGTGCCCGGCGGGGTGCTGGTGATCAGGGTGGCAAACACCGAGACGGTAGTGGGACTATGCCTACAGTGCAGAATACCCGGAGGCACTGTGGGTACGGCAGAGCGCTGTCCCCAATGCGGGACACAATATCTGTGGCCGATGCCTACATTCGTGCCCATACAAATTGGTGACCCCCCGGGGGATACGGCTAGACCGCTGGCCGAGTCCCTTGGTGCACTGTGGCTTAACAGTGCAGATCCCGGAGGAAGGGGACCGGAGCCGACTCCGTTGGCTGGGTCAGAGAAGAAGGAGGAGGTCGGTCGGTACACCGACCAAGGAAGCAGGAGGCGGTCGCCGCGACTGGTGACCCCTAAGCCGGGGAGGGAAGACTGCTCTGATGAGGATTTTCGGAAGCTCTCGAGGTCCCAGTCGGGGACCAAGGAGGCCTTCAGTGAGGAGAAGGGAAGAGAAACCCCTACGGCCGTGAGTAGTGGGAAAGGAAAGCGGGTGTCACCTGTAGACCGGCGAGCGGAGAGACGGAGCCCTTCCGTTCCGGGGACCGGCGGGTCCAGTGGCAACGGGCGAGGTACGCCTACACCCCAGCGGAGTGGTAAGCATAGCCCGTGCGCTTACCTGGCTCCAGTCGCAGGCAGCGAGGAGAGGCCGTGCCAGGCCCAGACGGCGCACGTGACGGCGGAGAAGATACCGGATGTCATCCTGGAGGAAGAGATCCCGCATGGGGGTCCCACCCAAGATGGCGGCACATCCGGATCCGGGGAGGAGGTTACTTCCGGTACGGACGGCGGAACGACCGGAAGGGAAGATGCTACGCTTCGGCGATCGGGTGGACGTCCCCGATCACCACGGAAGACAAGGAGCTGGCAGGCTGAGCGGCGGACTGAAAAGGGTGAGGCCCAAGCTGCGGAGCAGTCGTCCGACAGCCAGGAACGGGTTGTAGCCCCGTGGCAGACAATCGCTTGCCCCTATGCCCAGCCCTACGCCCTAGATAAAACCCCTGCCCCAGTCACTTGTCCCCGGGGATCCCCGCCCAGTTTGGAGATCGTGGAGGAACCATTGGGGGTGGGTGAAGAATGGACTGAGGAGAGACTAAGCAGTTGTGCTTCGGAGGGTGGTTCTCGGGGTGGAGGCCAACTGGGTAAGGCCGTAGTGGACCGATGGGTGTCTAATGTGCCCGAGTCGAAGGAGAAAGAGGCACCAGGGTCATGGAAATGGTCCAAGCCGCGCTCGGAAAGGACATCGGGGGTATTTTCCTGGGGGGATACGGAGGAGGGTGATTCCTTAGACTCAGATAGGTTTAAAGAAACCCGGTGGTGGGCCCCTTTATTTGAAGGCTATGTGGCATGGATGGATCGCACGCGATTCCTTATCCGGAGGGAGGACATAGTAGATTATTGGTGGGCCGTGAGAGAATTCACACCCGAGCAGAGGGATAGAGAACTACAGGAGAGGTGGTTCAAAATTGAGCGCAGGGAAATAGAGCCTATGGGTCCTGATATTCTCTCTGATCCGGTAGACCATGAGGAACCCCTATCATGGGTG
Organism: Ascaphus truei; assembly: GCA_036426205.1. Lineage (NCBI taxonomy): Eukaryota > Metazoa > Chordata > Amphibia > Anura > Ascaphidae > Ascaphus > Ascaphus truei. The sequence continues at coordinate 21,218 of WSYH01008497.1, read as the reverse complement.
CTGCCCGGACGGGCAGGGAATGCTGAATTAACTAGGATAAGCCGGGCCGAGAGGGCTATTATTGCCAGATACAAAGCATCCCACGGGTTGGAGTATCCGTATGTCCCTGAACCCCTCATGGAGGAGATTGAGGAGAACAGGGATAGGTGGCTGCGGGAAACCATAGAAATGTATATGGTTAACAAAGGGGGTGCGATAACGGGTCGCAAGGCTGAGGACAAGATAGATCACCTAATGAGGGTTTGGAGTATTGGGCGGAATATTCATAAACACAGGGTGACCTATAGGCCCGAGAGGGGGTTGCCACGCCATTACTACATCACTGTTCAGGACATGGGTGGTCGGGAGGTTAAGAAGCCTGACCCTAGTCACTACTATTAGGTGGTATAGAATACATTGTTGTGTGAGTTCGCGGCTGCTGGACGGGGCGGGCTTGGAGCAATGTGATTTTCCTTGTTGATATGTTCACTAACTATGTGTGTTCCATTTTACAGTGCTCCTGAAGAAAGGTGCTTCAAATTTAGGTCCCAGCCGAGGACGGTGGGATTCACCAGGGGGAGAATGTAACCATGATGTAAAATGGCTGCAGTCATCTCTCCTGCTGACAGTAAGGCCTGGTAAGTTGTGGGCATGCCAGCAGTAATTATGGAGGTTTGCCCTCACACCCTGGTGAGGTGCCCTATGTATGGATGGGAGTGGTCATGTACTCTGACTCCATGGTTAGTGATGTCAGAGTTATGCCAGCCCCCAGAGGGTACATAAGGCACAGCACTGTGTCAAAAGTTAGTGCTGTAGGAGTTGTTGTTGCTAAGGAGTTCTATAAGGATTATGTTATAAGCTGCCTGAGAGAACTGTGACCAGGGACCTGGCACAGGGCAGAGATCCCTGCGGGGATAGGGAATCCCTAATTAAGGAGAACGACACCTTTCAGAGGGAAGCAGCTGAACAATGGAGGGCTAGATACACCCCATTGTGGAGGGCAGCTGGCCACATCAAGCAATAAAGATGCATCTGATTAACAACACTCTCGTGTGCAAGTGTGGAGTTATTGCACAGAGAGGGGCACCACGGAGGAGTTCCTCACCAGGACCATCCCCATGCGGACGCAGGGATCCTGATGAGGTGGAGGCGTTGCACTGGATATAGGTAGGACTCAGCACACTACCTCAGCTGCCTGTCTGGGTTGGCAAATCCCCAAACACCATCATGCGGAAGACTCAGGCGTCCTGTTACCAACAGATGCACCACCCAACATCACACTGTAATGGGGGCTGGTTAGACCACAGGGGCCAATATGAGATTGGGTGGGTCAGGCCAGTCCAGAAAATCCGTTACAGTTACAATAAAAGAAAAGAGGTTATACAGTCAATTCACAGACATTTCATGGACAGATAGAGTTGAAAAATTGGGTACTGGGGATTAAGGTCTTGTAAATTTCAGATTGAAATAGAGCCGCTTTAACATCACCAAACATCAGCAAACGGCTCACACCCTTTGGCTGTGCCAATGGCTGTGTGTCAGGACTCGGGGCACACACCGCCCTCGGCGCTGCCCTTCCCTACCTGTACCGCTGGCTGCGGTCTCCTCTGTTCCTGCTGGGTACCTTGGCCCGTTCCTCCGCCCCCTGTGGCTCGCACGCACGCCACCGACGCCGGACTCACGGCCGCTCTGCTTATAGGGCATACACCGCGCAACTTAATTTATGCACTGCATCAGCCGGGTAACTCTGCCCCCCGGCCATCTCCGCTCTCAGACTCAGCTCCTCCCACCATCCTCCGGCAACAAACCAGGCCATTAAACCCTGCCCTATCACAGAGGGCTCCTGGGCGCGCCTCTGCTCCGGCCCTTCCTCCCAATGGTCCTTCTCACTTTATAACCCCTGGGATTCCTCTCCAGCCTCGCTCTGCATAGTTCGTCTGCCTTGTGCTGTTACTCACTGTGTCTAGCTCTCTCTCTGTTTCAGCTTCGTTACTGAATCGGCTTGTCTTCCTCCCCTCTCTGGCTCTACGACCTCGGCTTCCACACGACCACCGCTTACCTCTCGGACCTCTTGATCTCGGCACCTGGACCCCTACATCCCGGAACTCTGTAACCTTCGACCTCTGGCTTCGGACCTTACTACGGCACCTTCTCTAAGCCCGGATCTGGCAAGTACTCTACCTACCCTGGTACCCCTGGCCTTGTCCACGCAACCAATCCACACTCCGGGCATGCTCTCACTACTGCGGGTGCGTAGTTACTCACTTTCCACCTCAGTATTGGGGGTTAGTCTGGTCTTCGGGCAGAACAGCGTGACATTATGCAGAGCCCAACCGACGCAGACCCCTGGACATGAACCAAATACTGACGGCACTGGCACAACATTGTCAGACTCTTGGAGACCAAGTAGCCACCCTCACGCAGCAACTCTCAAACCTTACACTCCAGGAGACACCCCACAGAGTACCACGCACTCCGCTACTAACCCCACCCATTCGTGAAGGGGCTACCGCCTGGGAACCAAAGATTCCTGCACCCAAACCATACTCCGGAGACCCCCAGGCTTGTCGTGGTTTCCTGACCCAGTGTGAGATCCAATTTGAACTGACTCCTAGTCACTTCACCTCTGATCGCTCCAAAGTGGGCTATATTTTTTCTCTTTTGACAGGAAGCGCCCTGGCCTGGGCCTCTCCCATCTGGGACGTACGACCTGAGCTTACCACGGATTACCCCCACTTCAAGAGGGAGTTCCAACAGGTGTTCGACACTCCGGCTCGCTCGGATACTGCAGCTTCTACTCTCATGTACCTGACCCAGGGTCGTAGGTCCTAGCGAAATACACTTTAGAATTTCGGACCATCGCAGCGGAGTTTCGGTGGAACGAGGAGGCTCTGATTGCTGTGTTCTGGCAGGGGTTGTCCGAACTGTGAAGGACGAACTCGCGACTCAACCTCGACCAGGGTCACTGGAGGAGTTGATCTCTCTTTGCATACGGGTGGACCAGCGCCTGCAACAGAGGCGTCACGAACGCCAGCATCCCCGGTTATTTACTCCTCTATCCTTCCTGGTTCCTCCCATGTCTTTCAGGAGCCCTCCGGCTATCCTACCACCTTCTGACACTTCCGAACCAATGCAGATTGGCAGTCAGCAACTTCGGGGTGCGGAGTGGATTCGTCGTACGAATGAGGGTCTCTGCTTTTACTGTGGATCCCCAGAGCATCAGGTACGCGCTTGTCCGCTGACGCCGGGAAACGAAGATGCCCAGTGAGTAATGTGGGTCTCTCCCTGGGTACGATCACTTCTCGCCCCTCTTCCAAGGAAGAATTCCCTAAGAGGATTATGTTACCGATTACCCTGGAGTGTACTGATTTCCTGGTTTCCACCTCGGCCTTCCACGACTCGGGATCTGGAGGGAATTTCATTGACCCAAGGTTCGCCACCTTGAACAACATTCCCATGATCAAGAAGAAGTCTCCCATAGGCTTGGAGGCCATCGACGGACGTCCTCTACAGCAGGCCTTCATCTCGCTGGAGACTCCCCTACTTACCTTGTCCATGAGGGATGGTCATAGCGAATGCCTCTCGTTTGATGTCTTCCACGCCCCCATGGTACAAGTGATCCTCGCCTGCCCTGGCTCCAGAAGAACAACCCGTGCATTGATTGGACGGACCGGGTTCCTATCCAGTGGCAATTCCCCTCGAAACAAGGCATTCCCGCTACCCTTCTTGCTGGCTTGGAAATACCTCCTCCTCTTCCCTCTACTCTTCCAGAGGCATACACGGATTTCCGGGGTGTGTTCAGCAAGACCTACTCCGATCTCCTACCCCTGCATCGCCCATACGACTGCCTAATCGAGCTGGTTCCGGGGGCGATCTTGCCCAAATCCAAGACCTACCCCCTGTCCGTTCCTGAGACTACCACATGGCGAACTACATTCAGGAGAATATCCAGAAAGGTTTTATACGGCACTCTACCTCCCCCGCCGGCGCGGGGTTCTTCTTCGCGAAAAAGGACAGCACGCTTAGACTGTGTATTGACAGAGGTCTTAACCGCATTACAGTCAAAAATCAATACCCGCTCCCACTTATCTCTGAGTTGTTTGACAGACTACAAGGATACACCATTTTTTCTAAGCTTGATCTGAGAGGGGCTTACAACCTCATCCGCATTCGTGAGGATGACGAATGGAAGACCGCATTTAACACCCGCAGTGGGCACTATGAGTACCTGGTAATGCCCTTCGGCCTTTGCAATGCCCCAGCTGCCTTCCAGGACTTTATGAACGAGGTCATCCGGGACGTACTTAACGTTTTTGTGATTATCTACATGGACGACATACTGATCTTTTCCAAGACCCTTCAAGAACATGTAATACACACTAGGCTCGTGCTTACCCGTCTTCGTCTCAATCATCTTTATGCTAAACTTGAGAAATGTCTTTTCCACCAGAGATCCACAGCTTTCCTTGGTTACATTATCTCCGACAAAAGCTTCAGCATGGATCCGGAGAAACTTAAGGCCATACTAGATTGGCCCCAGCCCAGTACGTTGAAGGCCATCCAATGCTTCCTCGGATTCGCCAATTATTACAGGAAGTTCATTCAGGATTTTTCCTCCATTGTAGCCCCCATCAATGATCTCACCAAAAAAAGGAGCCGACCCCTCCATTTGGCCACCCAAGGCTTCCACTGCTTTCGAGACCCTAAAACGTACCTTAGTCTCCGCACCTATCCTTCGCCATCCAGATACTTCTCTCCCCTTCATACTCGAGGTGGACGCTTCGGAGTCAGGAGCCGGTGCAGTACTCTCCCAAAGAATAGGACCTCAAGATAAATTGCACCCATGCGGTTTTTTTTCTAAAAAAAATTCTCCAGCCGAGAGAGACTATGATGTCGGTAACAGAGAGCTTTTGGCCATCAAAATGGCCCTTCTAGAATGGAGACACCTTCTCGAGGGTATTAAGGTACCCATTTCCATCATTACGGACCATAAAAACTTGTTATATATTGAAGGAGTCCGCCATTTGGGTTCGCGGCAGGTCAGGTGGGCACTATTCTTCTCGAGGTTCAACTATGTTCTATCCTATATACCTGGTACCAAGAATGTTAAGGCTGATGCCTTGTCTCGGCAATTCTCCCCAGAGGAGAGGTCGGAAGAGATCCCTGAAACTATTCTACCGGCCAAATTCATTATTTCTGCTAATTCATTTGATATTCTGGACGAAATCATCAAAGCTCAAACTCAGATTCCCAGAGGCGTAGAGGTTTCAGAGGGTACTTTGTACGCACCACCACAATTCAGGCAGAAGATTCTGGAATGGGGCTATTCCTCAAGGACAGCAGGTCATCCCGGTTTTAAAAAGACCCTGGATCTCATTGGTAGGACTTTCTGGTGGCCCAAGATGGGTAGTGAGGTTCAGGACTTTACCAGTGCCTGCTCGACTTGTGCTCAAAATAAGACCGCCCAGCACAAACCTCCAGGTCTTCTGCTTCCCTTACCCATCCACGAACATCCATGGACACACATCTCCATGGATTTCATTGTTGAACTTCCACCCTCCAAGGGTATGACCACCATACTCGTCGTCGTGGATCGCTTCACGAAACAGGCACACTTCATCCCGCTCAAGGCCCTTCCTTCTTCTCCAGTTCTGGTGGACAGTTTCTCCAGAGAGGTCTTTAGACTCCACGGTATTCCCACGTTGATTGTCTCCGACAGGGGTTCTCAATTTATTTCCAAATTCTGGCGCTCCTTCTCTAAATCACTCGGTATCACCCTCTCCTCCTCCGGCTACCACCCACAAACCAATGGGCAGACTGAGAGGATGAACCAAGATCTTGAACAATATCTAAGATGTTTTGTATCTGAGGCTCTCGGCGATTGGACGGATTTACTACCCTGGGCAGAATTCGCGATCAATTCACACAAGAATGAATCTACCCAAGAATCTCCATTTTTTGCAAATTATGGTTTCCACCCCACTCGTCTTCCCATTTCCAGTAGTCATGCAGGGGTACCAGCAGCCGATTCGCGGATTTCCGTCCTTCAACACTCCTGGAGGAGGATTCACTCGGCACTCACTGGCGCTTCCCAGAGGTACAAACTTCAAGCCGATCGGCATCGTCAGGAGGCACCTGAATACAAGCCAGGGAGCAAGGTGTGGCTCTCTGCCAAAAATATCCACCTGAAGACTCCTACCCCGAAACTGTCCCCCAAGTTCCTGGGACCCTTCGAGGTTCTCGAGCGCACTTACCGGTTACAACTTCCTCCAACCATGAGAATTCCTATGGCTTTCCATGTTTCCTTGCTCAAACCCTACATCCAGAGCACTCGCTTCCCGTCCATAGACCAAAGACCTAAACCCGTCTCCATGCAGGGGCAACCTGAGTTCGAGGTCCAAGCCATCCTGGATTCTCGTTTTTCCAGAGATCGTTTACAGTTCCTGATTCATTGGAAGGGGTATGGTCCAGAAGAACGTACCTGGGTCCCTTTGGATCAGATTCATGCTCCAGTGTTGCTTATACGCTTTCATCTCAAATTCCCCCACACGCCTTGGATGGATCGTCCTGAGGCCGATCCTCGAGGGGGGGTACTGTCAGGACTCGGGGCACACGCCGCCCTCGGCGCTGCCCTTCTTTACCTGTACCGCTGGCTGCGGTCTCCTCCGTCCCTGCTTGGTGCCTCTGCCCGCTCCTCCGCGGTTCGCACGCACGCCACCGACACCGGACTCACGTCCGCTCCGCTTACAGGGTGTACGCCGCGCAACTTAATTTATGCACTGCATCAGCCGGGTAACTCCGCCCCCTGGCCATCTCCGCTCTGAGGCTCAGCTCCACCCACCATCCTCCGGCAACAAACCAGGCCATTAAACCCTGCCCTATCACGGAGGGCTCCTGGGCGCGCCTCTGCTCTGCCCCTTCCTCCCAATGGTCCTTCTCACTTTATAACCCCTGGGATTCCTCTCCAGCCTCGCTCTGCATAGTTCGTCTGCCTTGTGCTGTTACTCACTGTGCCTAGCTCTCTCTCTGTTTCAGCTTCGTTACTGAATCGGCTTGTCTTCCTCCCCTCTCTGGCTCTACGACCTCGGCTTCCACACGACCACCGCTTACCTCTCGGACCCCTTGATCTCGGCACCTGGACCCCTACTTCCCGGAACTCTGTAACCCTTGACCTCTGGCTTCGGACCTTACTACGGCACCTTCTCTACGCCCGGATCTGGCAAGTACTCTACCTACCCTGGTACCCCTGGCCTTGTCCACGCAACCAATCCACACTCCGGGCATGCTCTCACTACTGCGGGTGCGTGGTTACTCACTTTCCACCTCAGTATTGGGGGTTAGGCTGGTCTGCGGGCAGAACAGCGTGACATTGTGCTTTTGGGGCAGCGCAGATGTACACTAGGGTGGTTGAGACTGAATCTGTTGCAGCTGTGAACAAAAAGTTCTTTGTGAACTCTTGGCTCATTAACATTCCAGTGGGTGGGGTTGACGTTACACAAAGTACAAGAAAATGTTAACCCTTACCACACTGGTCCTGTGCAGAGGGGAGCAGTTCTTGGGGAGCCCCATCAGGCTGCCCGCCTTTGGGGCAACGCAGATGAGCATGTACCACTGCGCACCTCAAAGCTCTCAGACATAACGCCCAATAACTGGCATATCAATGATGCCCAGCCTGTTATCTGTGGGGTTTTCCCATTCTGTCATCTTCCCCCACACTGACATGTCCATGGTTGCCCATTATTAGTTCCTGTTGATCCTTCACAGATTGTGAGTGTGTTGCAGTGCTGAGTGAGCTGTGTTGTCCATCAATGTAATAATAGCCAGGTTAACATGACCCTAAATCCAAGTCTTTTGGAATTTATTTTTATAAAACGGGGGTTACCGAAGCTGAACTTCAGGATTCAATGTCCGAGGAAACCTTCCGCCCTCATTTACCTGAATATTTTTTTTTACTTTGACAGACACGTTTCAGCAGGTGTCTGCTGTTTAGGACTAGCCTTTAAAACAGGGGGTGCTCAATTCCAATCCTCAAGCCCCCCCCCAGTCCAAACAGGTCAGGTTTTCAGGATGTCCCAGCTTCAACACAGGTGGCTCAATCAGTGCTCTGATCGAGCCACCTGTGCTGAAGCAGGGACTGAGCCACCTATGCTGAAGCAGGCGTTGATTGACCCACCTGTGCTGAAGCAAGGAAGGGATAACTTGAAAACCGGACCTGTTGGGGGGGGGGGGGGGTCTTGAGAACTGGAGTTGAGACCACTGTTAAAAAAAAAAAAGTTATAGAGAAGAATTCAACAAAGAATTGGAGACAATATTTTGTTGCTGCTTTGATAGCTGCCATCTGTTTTTTAACCCCCCTCCTAACTCCGTACTATGTCAGAGTGAAGGGATATTGGCTAATACTAGTCTAGCCTTGAAGATAAAATCCTTTTTGTGGAGTCCTCCCATAGGGTTCCCTGCACCTAGGAAAGTCTAGTTTTCAACCCCAGCCCCAAAGTGTGTCTTTTCGTCTTTATTTTGTGTTTCACTGTGTGTAAGCGAATTTATGCAGAATAAATTACAATTTATTTCTCTACCTTGTTTTGCTCAACGAATGATCCCGGTAAAAAAGGTGTAAATAACCTGGTCTCCCGTGGCAAGAGTCAAGTGAGAAAAAGGCAGCTTCACAGTACATGGACCCAGGGAGGCCAACTCCAGTTCTCCAGGGCCACCAACAGGTCAGGTTTTAAGGATATCCCTGTTTCAGCACAGGTGACTTAATCAGAATGACTGAGCCACCTGTGCTGATGTAGGGATATCCCTAATACCTGGCCTGTTGGTGGCTCTTGTGGACTGGAGTTGGCCACCCCCGACAGACCACATGCAGACATAAACCTATACAGACGATCCTTGCTATCCGTTGTTTTGCTTTACGACTAATGGCTTATACGACGCGTCGCACCGCATTACGCGGAACGGATTATCCCGCGCTCGCCGCTCATTAACATGGGATTCGCTTTATAACGCATTCACTGTCCCACGCAGTTTCCGGAACGGATTCCGTCAGATAACGGAGGGCCGCCTGCAGATAGAAAAGAAGCGCACGCTCCCATAGTTTCATCCAATTCTTAGCGACAATAAAAGTAGTGGCATGGACAGTAGTAGATGCTCTCACAAGGTACAAAAAAATAAAAAGCTTATCTGCCGGTTATTAGGAGTTCAAGTAGCGCCTGTCAGCCTGGTTAGTATGAAATCCGCGATTCAGAATAGGCTCCGGCCCCTTCTCTGTCCTGTGATCCCTCTGACGCGGTGTCCAACAGGTCACACTATGGGAGCATGCACTTTTGTTTTGCATTTACAGGCACATGTAGAAGATGCCTGTTTTTTAGAGAGCTTTGTACATTATAATGTATGGAGAACTCGAAGATTGGTCCGTGAAAACGACATGACAACATCACCATTTTTACAAATCCATACATTGTGACAGACCATTTCAGTTTTGTACGTTGGAAGCAGCTTTTCCTTTTAAATAAATAAAGATTTCTCCCTAGGTGGAAAGCATGAGGGTGTCGGGAGCTGAGCTGCGGTCATTTTAACCCCACTGACCTCCTGAGATACTTACTGCACCTCTAAAGGTGCTGCCAGTATCTCAAGCCAGCCTCCTGCGTCATGCGGGCCGATAGGTAGCTGCAAGGGATGACGTCACAATGCCGATTTGGATGAGCTTGTTCCCCTTGTTATCCTGGTACCCAACACATCTCATGCCCAGAATATTTAGAAATGGGGAAACCGGCTCCAGCGCTTGTCATTCAAACACTGTTAACATATGGTTATCAACACAGCGCAATATTGTCTGTTGCACTTACACTTCTTACTTTGTCATTGTTTGATGTTCCACTCATCCACAGTTCATTGAGAAGTTCACCATTTTAATAACAGACTAACGTTGTCTTTCCTTATTATTGACTAATTGTGATTTTATAAGGATTCTTGTACCCATGGGATTCCTGTAACACAGACTGGCTCAGTTTCTCCTTACTGCCAGGAATCCTACGCACCAGGCGATTTGAGGTGGAGATTTCCCTAACCTTAGCCTAAAAAAAATTATATGTTGCCCCCTTTACTACTGATAGTTGGGTTCCAAATGAGTTTAATGTATCCTGCAGAATTAAATATAATACAGACACCTAAGTGGTTAAAATACCTTTGTGGGTGATCTGGAACCCAATGGCATTATAATTCTACGCAGGTTCCTGTGAATGTGTTGTCATAGTCCTGCAGTCTCTTATTAACATTGCATTGGAGGAGTGGCTAAGTGATTTAAGGTTATAGTACCTGCTCTTACTGACCAAAAGTAGTGTGTAGCTCAGGGGTAGCCAACTCCAGCCCGCATGGGCTTCCAACAGGTCAGGTTTGCAGGATATCCCTGCTTCAGTACAGGTGACTAGTCAATCACAGAGCCACCTGTGCTGAAGCAGGGATATCCTATAAAACCTGGCCTAGTGGTGGCCCTTGGGGACTAGAGTTGACCACCTTTGATGTAGGTGTATTTGCACACAAGAAACAAAGTAACTTGGTTATTCTGTCGATTCTTGTAGCCAGATGCCTAACCATTGTCTTATTTTTTTGTTTTCATTTTGCAGTTATTTGTGTTAATAATCATCTGCATCTGCATCATCAGCTGCAAGAATGAGGGGAAAGGTTACAAGCCACTTTCCTCTGAAGAAAATCAAGAAACCTTCCCCATGATTTCACTTTCTTAGCCAGTTCTGTAATGATTTAGTGCAGAGGTAGCCAACTCCAGTCCGCAGGGGCTACCAAAAAGGTCAGGTTTTCAGGATATCCCTGCTTCCCTGATTTAGCACAGTCTTTGACTGTGCCACCTGTGCTGAAGCAGGGATATCCTGAAAACTTAACATCCTGGAAACCCTTGAGAACTGGAGTTGGCGAGCCCTGATTTAGTGTACACACATTTAAATTTAGATAGACTCTACTTCCATGTTACATTTTCCTTCTTTTTGGGACTCTTGTTTGAATGAGCACTGACATTTTCCTCTCTGATGTGAAGTCCAATTCTCCTCCAATTCTCAATATACTTTTAAAATGGGTGTGATAATGTGTATTTTATAGGGGGTACTCCATAACGATTTATAAAGTTAAAGTTAATAAAGTTAAGTTGTTTTTCTGTTGTTCACCTTTGCCCCATATATGCCCCATCTATGTTGGATGAATGCCAAGTATGTGTTCAAATGGCAGTTCCTGTAAAAGCAGGAAGTCTGGACACATAGCACAATGGGAAATTGCATATCTCAGCATTCAATTTCTCAAGTCTCGAGTCAGAATTTATGACTTCATTCAAAGACAGACTGTTGTGACTTTTAGATAAGGAGTTAATGTCAGAATATGGGAAGTAAGTTTTCTGCATGTATACTTGCTCGCTTGCTTAGCTATATAACCCCTGATGTAACCAAGAATAAACTAGGAGAGGTTTTTTACAATGAACACTCGTGTTATCTGACTCAATTACTTTCTCCTCCGAGCGCTCGTATTCTTTTCCAGTACAGCACCTTAGGAGTGGTAAAGGCCTCTCGAGAGGGTCTTCCGAGTTGAAGGGGACGGTTCCTACTTATGCTGAAGTAGAGGACAAATTTACATTTGGTGTCAGGAGCGGGGATTAAGGCGCCATCGGCTGGGTAAGTACAAGATACTATTTATCTGTATTATCCTCCCGGTGTCTCCTTATCCAGAGCCCATTATAGTTATACCTCCTTACTGGAAGATTTTATTATAAACATATGGGTAGTTAGTCGGGGTTACAGTCTCCGACTGAGATAAAGGAATAAGATATAAGTGTATATCTGGAAATACTCTAAGGTGACTGTGGAAAAGTGGGGGGGGGGAAAGGGGGAGATATCTCTATAGAGTGCATAATTATGCTGTTTTTGCTCATATTTACTGTGCTGTGCTTGCTTGTTTAAAAAGAGTACTAACAAGTAAAATGTTGTCTGGAACTAAACCACACAAAATAAAGTATAAGACTAAAGAAATGTGTTAAAACTGATAAGGAATGTGCTGCAGCCTGTGTCAAAATTGCATCTTTTAAGTGCTGTCAACTGAAATTTTTTATATAACTCTCAAAATGCATATTTGCCCCCTGCCCCTACGGCATCGGGACAATTACCATTCCGATAGGTAGCCCCAATTTACCCCAGTGTCCCTGTTTTAAACCCCCCTGAGCCCTTAACCTTTCCCAGGTCACAGGCTCTGAGGCAGTCTCCGATAAAGAAGTTCTTATGGCTTCATGGGGAACCCGAAGCAATAGGCTCCCTAGACCACTCCCTATTGATATGCCTGCCAGGCAGATCGGTACGGATGGGGAAGAGACGGACTCTAGGCAGGAATGAACCCCTGCCAGGGACCATTCACGGGACAGGGAAAAGTCACAGGATGAATGAGAATCAGATGCTGACACTGTGGCACAGTTTTATGCAGGTCTGTCAAACAACACACGGGCTGAAAAAAAAATAACTGCTGTATTTATTTTTAACATAACGTAAGTGAATAAGGAAGAAACAGCAAGTGAATTTGCCCATAGATTATTGGAAATAATATAGGCATGTGGAAGTATTGAGGAAGTAGAGACGAGCACAAGACCATTTATAGTGGCGGCTTTTTTTAAAGGTTTACATGCAGAAATTGGGACGAGAGTAGAGGAAGTGAATTGGTTGGAAGCATAAAAGATTGTCAGACATTGCTATTGTGGTAGAGAATGAAAAAAAAAAAAAAAAGAAGAGCAGGGAAGCTAAGAAAGCAAAGGAAAAGAAAGGGCAGGAAGTGTTATAATTGTAAAGAGACAGGATATTTTGCCAGTAATTGCAATGCAGCCCCTAAAAAGAGAACCAGGGATTTTTTAGTAGAATATTTTTGTCTAAATTCAGACGGGTCTTTCCCGCCGGTATTGAGAATCTCAAGTATTGTAAATCTCATGGAAAATATGTTTTGTGTGTAAATTCAAGGTAGGAAAATTAGTTTTTCCCAAGAATGTTTTATTAAATTTTATTAATATGGTAAAAAGGTTGATTGATTGAGTAATCCCTGTGTGCTTGTTTAATCAGAGTGAATCCTAACTAAGTGAAAGTTTTATGTGCATTGAATAATATGAATGTCGGTTTATTGTATATATACAAAATTATTATCTAGGAACTTGCAAGTGTTTCTAAAATAAGAATATAATTAATTGCTCATGTTGAAGTTTAATTTTTAAAGGTGTACATCCCCACTATAACACAAACTAATCAATACTGGGAAAGGGAGAGTTTGACTGGTTATTGAGAGAAGGCAAAGAATGGGCAAATGTGGAAAAATCTTTTTTTTTTTTTTTTAATAATTATGCCCGTCACTTGTATATTTAAAGGATTTATTTGTTCTGGCCAGATGATGATTTCTTAAAACCAGAAAGACATCCTTTTCCAACTTCTCTATATAGAGAGTGAGAGTCAGAGAGAGAGAGAGTTAGAGAGAGAGAGTCAGAGTCAGAGTAGCAGCCCAGACAGCCCCCCTTCTCCAGTTTAAAAACAAAAAAAAGTGCAGAGATACATTTCAGACACGAAAGTTAACTGAAGCTCCGTAGCTACAAATTAGGTTTAACTGTAGTTTAGGATATGATAAAAAAAGAGAAGGACATTTTTATTAATATAGTTTGCAGGCAGGATCAAACAGTTTTGCATTCCCTCATTGTGGTATAGTGTGCTCGGCACTTTTCAAAGAAATTATATTACAAGTAAATTAGTGTGGAATCTTATACAAAATTATTTTAACTATTTTTTTTTTTTTGGTGTTGCAATAGCTGGGGCACCAATTTTAATGAATTTAGATTGTAGTAAAGTCAAGACCACAGTGACTGTTTAGTAAAACAATTTATGAAACTAATATTTTTTTGAGTCTCTCTAGGCATATGTCAAAGTTGAAAGTGCATCTACGAGAGACGGGTTGATGGTCAAACATTTCCTACGCAAGAACGTTCTTCATCCCAGATGAAAAGGCTACTATTACTAAAAGTACTACTCATCACCATTACAGCAATTAAAGTGGCAGAGGTCTCTTTTTGGATCCACTTTACACACTTGAAACTTATCCCAGAACCACCCACAGTTGCTTCAATTTACACCATAGCCAAGGTGGAAAAGCCTAGAGACAGAGCCAAAAGTCCGGGCCTCAACACATGAACTTTGAACGTTTTAATAATCTTTTTTTTTCTTTACAGGTTTTGTTATTTTAATTATAATGTATATTCTATTAGGTTTGTGTAAATCGTGTGCACACAAAGACGATAGGGCAGTAACAGGTATATGTTGTTTAGTAATTGTTATTTTGTTTTATTATTCTGTGTATAGTATATATGCACACCTTTTTGTCACACAATGGAATCCTGGTAAATAAAGCCCATATTTTATGTACAATGTAACCCAATGTACTATCTATATTCAATAGGTTGCACCCCAGGAATATGAGTTTTATATTTAACCCTTTGAGAAAAGGACGCTAGTAGAAAAGGACATTTGTAGAACTATCTATAAGAGATTGGTTACGAAGGGTGTAGAACTAAGAGTTTGCCCTAGGGAAGTTATTAACTATGTGGTAGAAGGACAGATAGAAAATTACCCTGCAATTAGACCAGGTTATATTATTTGGGAAAAGTAGTTCCAGTGTTTAAAGGTATAGATGATGGATGGGATTTGTTGGGACTTGGTGGTTGGATTAGTTTTCTGGAAGTGAAGCTAGCAGATGTTTTTGTATGTGTGTCTGTCTAATCATTACTCTCTATGTATGTGTTAAGTACAGCAAAACTTTGGTCCAGAAGTGCGCTGCAATCCCCCACCAACGCTATGCCTCTTTTCGGTAATAAAGATGTCGGCAGTCCCCCAGAAGAAGAGACCGAAGAAGAAATCAACTGCACCGATATAATGGACGGAAAGGAATGAAGTCATGCACGACTGGACTTTTTGGTCCAGCAGGAATATGAAATGGTTAACTGTTCTTTAAAAAGACTGTCTCTTAAGAATAAGAGGGGACTGAGAGGATCGGATATGAGGCTATAAGGAAGGTGGGGAGGTCACCCAGGGGTGTGAGTCAACCACAAGTAACGAATTCCAAGTCAGCCATTTTTGACCATAGCAGCCATTTTACTGTTTTGCCACTCTGAATAAATGCAGTATGAAAGATGTGTGCAAGAAGGATGTTTGTGCAGTCACTCAGTAAAAATTAGCCCCCACCAATTCTCAGAAATTTTTAGCCGCCATAATATACTAGTAGTCATAGAAAAGCAGTGTGAATAGTAATTTAGAAATTGGTAATGGGTTTTGTAGTAATAGTCAACCTGGTAAACAGAAAAGATATTATACCAGCCACATAGATATATATTTCTCTATAAATAAGAACTCCTGTGAGCATATATTTCTCCCACCCCGTGTTCTGCGCTCATATTTCTCTGTGACCCCCCAAAACCTGCACCACTAGTTCAGTACGACAAAGTATATCAACAATATAAAAAAAATAGCATGACAGCGTGCGTGACTTTTCTTGGTAGTGAGTGGACACTGCATCGTTGGAGTAGGGGCCAAGTTGCTAATGTAATAATGCTTTATTACAAAGATTATGTACAAGGGCTGGGTATTTGTTTTTGGATTTAAAAAGTTTTTGTAAAAATGCAGTTAATTAATCGGTTTCCACGAGCAGGCTTTCTGTTTTTCTCAAGTTAAAAAGTAACAAAGAATATCCAAAAAAATGTGTTTCACTGTATTATGTCTGCACTGCTGTCTTATGTTTGTTAGGCAGGTGGGGACGCAAACTGGGGGCGTGAAATTTTACTTGGAGCTGGGGGTGCTTAAATGCCACGCGCTCTTCCACAAAGCATTTCAATTAAATCCCGCGGCTCCTGGAGACGCGTCGCCATGGCAACACGGCGTCAAATAACGTTGCGTTGCCTGACGTCGTGATGTCATAAAACGTAGATGAAAAAGTAAAGGTGGTTAAATACTGTTCCATTGTGACAATTTTACCGTATTAAAAGAACTGAGGATTTTTTTCTTTTAATCAATCCATGGTCTTGGTCGAGAAGTTTGAGCCCAAGGGCCATGATAGAGATATTGTCATGGACGCTTTCAATAAGGTTAAGATCATGAATGCAGAGGCCCTTTTGTCTCAGTCCAAATGAGAGGTGAATCTAAAATAAAGGGGTTTATTGAAAAACTCATTCACCTGATGCTCTTATGGTTTCTGAGGGGGGACACCAACATGTTATGCCCAAATTCCTCACAAAATTCAATCAGTCTGCTTATCCGATTCAAAACATCTTGAATAAACATTGGGGCATCCTTCTGTGTGGCCCTCTCTTGGGCTCATGCTTGCCCAAGAAAGCATCTGTTGTTGACAAGAAAGCTAGGAATGTTAAGAGTGTTGTAGCGCCCAGTAGGCTTAAACCAATAAGAACCCCTTCTGCACCTCTGTCATCTGCATTTGGGAATTACAAGTGCAGCAGAAGTAGGAGTATCATCTGCAAACATTTCAAAGTACAAAAAAAATTGAGTTCCTTTGCCAATAGACATTCAAGGTTAAGGGCAAGATGAATTGCCTCAGTACGTGTCGCCTATTTATTATTTTGTGCCTGCGAGACGCACGACTCGTACATTAGGTATGAGATTTTTGGAACACAGGCGCAGTATAATAAAAGGTTTAGGTACACAGGGTCTCTAGACACTTTTCAGCAGTGAAAAAATAAAATGAAAATCTGCACTACCAATTGTGCGTAATATGTGATAAATAAATAGAAATGTGATAAGATAGTGTATATACCCTTCAACAGTGATAGCAAGATTAATAATAAATGAAGAACAATATAGTGATAATAAAAACAAACAAAAAACATTGAGGTTTTATTATGACAACACAACTCTCAGTGTAATAAGTTCAAATATATTAGGAAGATGTGAACAAATGGTGTGTATCGCAAGTACATCAATTTCGATCAATAAAAGCAAAACATGTATAGACACGTTACCACAACGGCGCTTTGCTGGTCACCTCACCTGACAGGCATCAGAATGTCCACTACCAGGAGATGGATATTCTCAGCGTTCCTCACGATAGCCGGGTACTGCTGTGTCCTGCTGAAAAGGCTGGTGCAGATTATATCCTCTACGTCTCCTTTGTGCTGAGATAAGCACATCAAGTTTGTCCGCCGCAAAAACACCCGCTGTATCCTCCTCAGAGGAGCTGGCGTCTTCTCTCATCCAAGACGCCGTGCAGGGCGGCCGTCGGCTCGGTGGAGGAGGGGGAATCCCTCTCAGTTGACTGGCTCTGTGACGGAGATGATCCTCACGCATCACACGCCTCAGCTGTTACGGCCCCGGCCTCAGGAAACACAGTGTGCGGCAGGGGAAGAAACACAGCTGCAGTGTTGTGGATATCGCGCAACAGGGATAGAACAGGAGCAGAAGCGAGGTGGAGAAGGAGAGAAGCGAGAGAGAGAAAATAAGATGAGATGGTCAGAGAGAGGAAGAGGGGAAATGGAGATATCAGAGAGAGAAAAGTTTTTAGTGAAAACCAGGTCTTAGTAGTGGCCATCCTTGTGGGTGCTGGCTGCAGTCCACTGTTGAAGGCCAAAAGAAGAGGTTAAAAGGAGAAAGTGGGAGGCCCAAGGGAGAGAGGAGTCATCAATATGGCAGTTGAAATCCCCAATGAGAAGAACAGGGGAGTCAGAGGAGAGAAAGGAGAGTGAGGATTCAAAGTGAGAGAGAAAGACAGAAGGGGGATGAGTAGAGGGTAGGCGGGCGATAGATGACCGCCACGTGGACAGGGAGAGGGAAGAAAATCTGGACAGTGTGAGTCTCAAAAAGGAGGGAAAATCAAGAGAGGGAGGAATAGGAAGGGTTCAGTAGTGGCAGATAGAGAGCTGGAGCCCCACACCTCCACCATCATAAGGCTGAGGTCCCGTTGCACGCGTCCGCACGGCTGGCTTGCTTGCCGGCGGCGCGTGCAACTCGCTGTACCGCGATCTGCGGTCTACAGGCTGCTTTTCTTGGAGCGGGGGGGGCGTGGCCAAACGGGTCGGGGGGGGCGCGGCCATGACGGGAGGGGGCGCGGCCATGACGGAGGGGGGCGGGGTCCAAAACAAAGCAGGGCTCACAGCACTGCAGCAGCTCCACACACTAGCACACAATAGCTGGCTTGCCATTCGTTGAAGGGAGCCAGTCTATGATTGGCCCCTTCGCGTACCATGTGACGCGTTGCAGCAAGAGAACACCATTCTCTCGTGTCTCCTGCTGGCTACCGCGTCACAGCATGTAGCAAGTTAGAAGTGAGGAGGGACTGGGACCCGATCGTGAGTTCAAACAGGAATGGTAAGTTGAGCTCACGTCGCCGCCCGCGCACACGGGCGCAGCGGGTCCCAGCCCTAAGAGAGAGGGCAGCTTCCAGAGCAGAGTCAGACTGAGTGAGCCAAGTCTCAGTCATAGCAAAGAGAAGCAGAGAGTGAGAGAAAAAGAAATCATGCACAGAAAAGAACTTGTTGGAAAGGGAGCATGCATTCCAAAGGGCACAGGAGAAAGGGAGAGAGGAAGGAGGGTGACAGGGGATTGGTATGAGGTTAGAGGGGTTCACACCACAGGGAGTGGAAGTTGCATGTGGGAGGCGAGGACAAGAGCAAGTAGAAACAAGAGTGACCAGGATTGGGAGAGATGTCCCCAGAAGCAAGGAGAAGCTTGGAAAGAAAGAGAATGTGTGAGGATGATTTATAGGGGTGTGTTTTAGTGCAGGGGGTATAGCGGTGAAGGCCCCTTTCTGCTAGCAGGCCGTGTAGATGCGCGTTGGATCTGAAAGTGTTAATCACGCAGGGATGTCACAGGCACCAGGGCAGTCATCTCATGGCAAACAGCAGGGACATGGGTGTGTTGGTGATAAGCATTCATACATGTTAATATTAATGGGATTTTAACATCCAGCTTCATTTGGATGTTGTTTGACTTTTCTATAGATATGATGGAAAAATAAACCCATGTGGTTACTGCGTCCTATGAAGTGTAAAAGTCTTCGGAGCAGGGACTCCTTCCACCATTTTGCTTTTATGTCTGAAGCGCTTCCCATTGTGTTATTTGTATGATTTGTTATTTATATGATTGTCACGTGTATTACTGCTGTGACGCGCTATGTACAGTAATGCTCCAATTAATGGAGCAGGTAAGAAAGGAGTTCATGTGAACTGAGAAGTGGTGAAGGAAGAAGAGATGGAGATATATGAATAGAGTTAGAGACATAATGAGGCTGGTAGAAAGAAGTGCGTAATATTAGAAGAAGTGAGGTCACAGCAAACATAGAGAAAAGGTGTCATCAAAGCAATAGTTAAGTGCTGAGGTGTGCAGTCTGGGATAGATAATGTCCTCCTTTCCAGCGTAGTTCAAATGCAGGAGTCAGGTAGGTGTTGGGTTGTCCACTCCTTTTGAACTCCCTTTTAAACTCCAGTGCTTGACCCAAAGGCGGACAGCCTGACGGGGCTCCCCAAGAGCTGCTCCCCTCTGCACAGGACCAGCGTGCTAAGGGTTAAAATTTGCTTGTACTTTGTGGAACGTCATCTCCACCCACTGGAATGTTAATGAGCCAAGAGGACAAAGAACTTTTTGTTCACCTCTGCATTGAAAATCAACCACCCCGGTGTACATCTGCGCTGCCCCAAAGGGGCTTTATCCCCTGTAACAAATTTTCCCACTCTATCTGTCCATGAAATGTCTGTGAATAGTGATGTACCGGGTACCGGGTACTACCCGGCACCCGGCGGCTTTTCAGCTACCCGGACCTGGCAGCTGGAAAGTGGACCCGTCGCCGGACATCCGGGTAATGTCAGGGTAGTTGAAAAGTATCTCTTACTTACCTGCTGGAAGCCCGCGGCGACATCTGAACAGGTAAGCAGAGGTGCGGGGGCGGTGGGCCAGCGTCAGTGTGGAGCCCGTGCGGGAGCTGCAGGTCACCATACTGCGCTGTGAGCTGGGACCATGTGACCGGTGCAGGAGAAGAAGCTTTCCTATTGGACAGCTCACAGTGCAGTATGGAGTCCTGCAGCTCCTGTGCGGGCTCCACACTGACGCTGATGCAGCCCCACCACCTCTGCTTACCTGTTCAGATGTCGCCGCGGGCTTCCTCCACCCCAGGTACATTTCCTCCACCCCCAGGTAAGTTAAAAACCGGGTAGCCAGGTACCCGACCGGGTATAAGGTGCCAAATCCTCCGGGTACCCGTTACCCAGTTTAAAAAAAATGTAGGACCCGGTCCAACACTATCTGTGAATTTACTGTATAACCCTATTCTTTTAACGTAACCATGTATTTTTATAACTCTGTGCCCAGGACATACTTGAA
This sequence comes from Ascaphus truei, assembly GCA_036426205.1. NCBI lineage: Eukaryota > Metazoa > Chordata > Amphibia > Anura > Ascaphidae > Ascaphus > Ascaphus truei. Next base: position 858 of record WSYH01008497.1, on the reverse strand, counting down.
AATGAGAGGTAACTCTCAATGTATTACTTCCTGGTAAAACATTTTTATAAATAAAATAAATACAATTTCTAATATTATTTATCTATCCCAATCCTGTGATAATGACTTAAAATAGATGTTGCTTTTTGGGTTAAACTATGCACTCAACAGTCATTGACAATGGACAGTATATATTTGAGACACCTTTTCAGAAGTATGGGATTGGCAGCAGTGCCTAGTTGGAATGGGGAGGGAAGGAAGTGACATTTAATGTCACTCTGTGGGTTAATGCTATTGGCATATTGGTAAATAAAAGCCAATGTTAATAGCTGGAATCCTCTCACCTCACCTATTGAGCCCGTGTTCCTTACATTTGGGTCACAAGGTGTCCCGCTCTTGCACTAAAACAACTCTCATATGAATCCTGAGTTGTTGGGAAGCTAACACAGTTTTTGCCACACACAACATGGCCGCTACAATGTAGCTGCCAAGCAAGCCACTGGGGGAGGACGCGCAGCGCGTGTGCACGACGTCAGTGTCAGGAATCCGCTCCGCGTGTTACTGGTTACCTTACCTTGCAGACCGGTGCAGTTCTGGAACAGCTCTCCTGATGTTTGCTGCAGCCTGGATTCACTCACCAAAGCTATACACACTCCCTCTGGTATCTACTGCAGCTGTGCAGCCTATTATGCAACCTAGACTTGCATTCATTCATTGGAGCAATACCTTCACACCCCCGCTGGGGATTGGCCTGCTGGCCTTTAAGTATTGCCTTCCCATAATGCTCCTTGCCGAGCATAGTCCTTACCGGATGTCACCAACTGTTCTGCCACAAGCTCTTGCTTGTACTCCTGTGCTGAAGCGGAGGTTTCCCTTGCA
>WSYH01008496.1:0-28936 GCA_036426205.1 Ascaphus truei | reverse complement strand
CAGGTGTTGAAAAGTATATTTGTGTGTCGTCGGCATAGAGGTGATAATTAAACCCAAAAGATGTTATTAGGTCACCTAGAGAGAGTGTGTACAGAGAAAAGAGAAGAGGTCCCAGGACAGAGCCCTGGGGTACCCCCACAGAGAGATCAATAGAGGAGGAGGAGGTGTTAGCAGAAGAGACACTGAAAGTACGATGGGAGAGGTAGGATGAGATCCAGGATAGAGATTTGTTCCGAATACCTAGAGTATGGAGAATGTGGAGGAGAAGAGGGTGGTCCACTGTGTCAAATGCTGCAGAGAGGTCGAGTAATATGAGCAGAGTGTAATGACCTCTGTCTTTGGCAGCATGGAGGTCGTCAGTTATTTTAGTGAGGGCTGTTTCGGTGGAGTGAGCAGAGCGGAAGCCAGATTGTAGAGGGTCTAGGAGAGAATAGGTGTTGAGAAAATGGAGCAAGCGAGAGAATACAAGACGTTCAAGGAGTTTAGAGGCAAAAGGCAGGAGGGAGACAGGTCGATAGTTAGAAAGACAGGTAGGGTCAAGCTTGTTGTTCTTGAGTAATGGTATGACTGTTGCATGTTTGAAGGAGGATGGAAAGGTTCCAGAGCAGAGGGAGGAGTTAAAAATGAGTGTGAGCGTAGGGATTATAGTAGGAGCTAGAGGTTTTAGGAGATGGGAGGGAATGGGGTCAAGAGGGCAAGTGGTAGAGGGAGAGGAGGCGATCAACAGCGACACATCCTCCTCTGAGACAGTGGAAAAAGAGTCAAGGAAGGCAGGAGGAGAGTTAGGAAGAGGTGTGGGATGGGAGGAAGAAACAGAGGGGATGTTCTGCCGTATGGATTCCACCTTTTCCTTAAAATAGTCAGCAAAGTCCTGAGCGGAGATGGAGGAAGGAGAGGCAGCTGAGGGTGGTTTGAGTAGAGTATCAAAGACAGAGAACAGTCGGCGTGGGTTAGACTTGTGCATGTTGATTAGTGCAGAAAAATAGGCTTGTTTAGCTTGCGAGAGGGCAGAGTTGAAACAGGATAGCATAAATTTGTAGTGAAGGAAGTCTGCGAGAGTGTGAGACTTCCTCCAGAGGCGTTCAGAGGAATGAGTGGAGGAACGCAGCATCCGCGTGTGGGAATTTAGCCAGGGTCTAGGTTAGAAGGGCGAGTGCGGCAGAGAGAAAGCGGGGCATGTAGATCAAGAGACGAGGTACACCCAGGTACATTCTGAATACATTTCCTTAAACTAGCCCCAGCATTTTTGCATTGATTAATGGCCTATCAGATTAACAGCGGGGGTCCCTGGCAGTCCCATTCAAACTGAATTGGACTGCCAGGGATCCCTGCTGTGTTAATCCTATGGGTCGTTAGTCAATGCAGAAATGCCTTAAACGTGCCTCAAACTAGCCCAGAACATACCCAGCACATACCCTGAATGTAACCCGGCTAGTTTAAGGCAAATGTTAGAATAAGCGTTGCCTCTACTGTATGCCTGGATCTTTGCAGACTTTTTCTGATGTAGCCAGGTCCCCCTCTTACCTCGAGGTTGCGTGAGGGGGACGGCTGTGTGCTAGCGGCAGGGAGATTGTGAGCTGACGAGCAGGTCGCCGGTGCTGCACCATTTTGTTTGTGCACGTGCATGCGCAGAGAAGGCTCGCACATGCGCAGGAAGTATCTAGAGTTGCGGCGGCCATCTTTGTACACCTGGCACATGCACAGTATAATGCCAGCAGCGACCATTACACCCATAGATCCGCTGGAACTATATGGCCCAGCAGCCTCAGGGGCTACAGGCCAAAGGTTGCCAGGCAGTCAATAGGGCTGCTGCAATTGACAGTTAGGGCAATTGTTCATACAGAAGAGTGAGGTAGGGTCCCAGGTGCCAGTAGCCCTGGTACTAGGCCAGTTTTCCCTTGCAGGCCACAGTTAGTCCCAGACTCACAGTAGGCACTTGCAGCGGTATAGGGAAGCCCATAGTTAAGGACCCTTTTTCCTGTGTTGTGCAGTATCAGGGACACAGTGTCTATGCCACTCACTGACACGTATCTTGTGGTCAGGGATCAGACAACCTATGTTCAGAGACTATCTATGGTGGGACGCTCCCGCTGGAGACCACCCCACATGGAGGCATAAACGGTCGTTGGAGCAGACTGCCTGTTGACTGTTGTTTAGCTACACCCGGGGGCTGGAGCGCCCAGGAAGGTATCCGCATAAGTGCAACAACATTCACTTGGGCAGCGCTGTCTCACACTTGGGGGTGGGAAAGCCATTGGGGTCTGGACACTGGGACAATGGTGCCCCTGCACCCAAGTACTGTGGGGATATTCCGCGTGTTGGTATACATATATGTGTATTGCTGTTCCTATTGATGTCATTGTTTATTATCTCCCAGTAAATTCTGTTTCCCATACTCTGTGTGTGTATTACTGGGCATATTGTCTTGGGAAGGGTTATCCTACTATGTGAGGATCCTTCTCAGGTGGAGGTGCTGTTTAGTAGATATACATACACCCCAGAATCCCCAGTGGCGAAGGATCCGGCCTCCTGTTTGCCACACAGGTATAGCATCCCACATAGTCGCCCTGACACAGGGGGAAGGGGGGCTGCACTTAATTATCCAATTTGGTGTTGGAACCCTTTTTATTCCAGTTCAATGGAGACTGCTGTGGAGACAAGTTATCCCATTTCATTCTGGCCGGTGATTATAACATTCACACTGCTTTTAATTGCTGCAATTTTGTAATCCTTTTTATTATAAATTGTCATACAGATTTATGCTATGGGTTGTGCACTTTCTTTTTTTATCTTTCTAGAATGGTGTTCAATGGGGTCCGTCCCTTTGAAAGCAGCCAGATACCCTTAATCTATTCCTCCCATTTGTATTTTTTAGGGGAAAACTTTAAGAGCACATCATGAGGCTCTGTCAGGCAGCGAGCATGCTGGGAGATGTAGTCTTTGGTTGTCAAAAGCCATAGAGGAAAGAACAGGCAACAAGAGCCCTATTTAAACATAACACACACACACACACGAATCTGAAGCAGGGCGAGAGCTGCAGATGCCGGGTAATTCCTCGGGGAACCCCTAAACACGGCAGCCATTTTGTTAAAAAAAATATTTTTTTTAATGGAGCCACGCTGAGACGGCGTTATACGCGGATCCGCGTTGTAGCGGATCGTGATATAATGGGGTTTAGCTGTATATATATGATATAAAAAGCATCTGGCACAGTATAGAAATATAACAATTTAAGGAAGATAGCAAGATGATAATGACTGTATTAGTTGAAGAAAAATTGATACTTATAGTTATCCCTAGTATCTAAACAGGGATAACACTAGCATTACATCAATAGTGTACCAGCTAACAAGCAACTTTGTTACATATACAATGAATTGCCTGAAAAAAGGATCAACATGGAACGTATGGGTAGATTCACAATGTCTTTGTATCTACTCTTGAGGAGTTCCATTTTCTTGAGCTAAGGGGTAATCAAAGTCTTATATTTGGGACCAATACTTCTTAATGTCTCAGGGTAAATTCAAACAGGGGACCTTCACGCTGCTGTCAAAATGCCTTCAGATGTAATGTGTCTATTACTTAGACACAGCAGCACCCCGGCTACATGCTGAGTCGCCCTCCAACCTAATAATCTACAGCACAATCCTCCGCCTGGCGCTCTGCACCCCTTCCCAGGAAAGTGTGGTTACTGAGTACCTGATGGTCTCCCGATGTCTCTCTGACTCAGCTCGATCACGTCTCCCCTTGCTCACCTCCGTCTCCTCCCAAGAGTGGCTGTGTGTGTCTCTGTAAGTCGCAGCTCACTGCATTCAGCTGTGTCTCCCCTCCTCACCGGTAGTACTTCCGCTTATCGTCTCAGTATCAGCGACGCCTCTGTTTGCCTATCTTTGCCTGTTCTCACACCAATGCGCACAAGCAGGTGCACAGGAGCTCTACGAACATAGCTCCTATTCATGGGATTACACAAGCATTCCACTCTGCCTCATCAGGCAGCTCTGTGGCTCTGAGACCTCTTCAGCAATGTTAGTGAAATGAAATGCTCACAATAGCTATTTAAATCAAAAAGCAGTATCCCTGCATATAATCATACATTGAATAGTATCAAATGCATACAGATAGTGGGTGACCTCTCTGACAACTCAACACATTTTGTCCTAAACAGGACTTCTTCATGGGGATGATTTTAACAACTAAAACATCCTCTTTAACAACAAAAAATCCCTGACTTTAAGCCTAAGTGCCCAACGACGCAAAAAAAAAAGATTTATTAGGGAACAAAAGATCGTATAATCATAGGTGTGGGGTATATACAGGTGTGTTAAAAATAAGGTGAGGGTAGCACGGTGTAAAGAGGGTAAATAGGGCTCCTCTAAGGCCCACTACAGGTTTCCCAAATGATTATGAGATATAATCCTCAAATAAGTATGATGTGGGGTATAGATAGTATCCAATTAGAATATATATAGTGTTCCTGTGACGGAGCTCCAGTGATAAGCTGAATGAAAGCTGGTTGTTGGAAAACACATTATAGGTGTGTCAATAATGTTACACATAAATGAATAGTAACAAAAAACATACATGTAGCAGCATCACCCAAACATATAATTAAGCTGTCAGTTTAAAGAACATCATTGCAAAAGCCACAGAGTAGCGATCGTGGATAGTGTGCATGAGTGAAGCTTTGTAAAGCAGACACAGCCTGAAAGCAGCTCTGGCAGTATAAGTATATTGCTAGAGTCGCTAGGGAAAAGCCTAATATTAATGTGTGGTCTATTAAACCCATAAGCTATAACAGCAGGGTGCCATAGATAGGGCTATCTCCACATAGCGACAGCGTAGGCAATGTGTAAAAACTGACCAGCTGAATGCTGAGGGAAATGCATGTAAAACAGCACTAAATACAACCAGATCAGTCGAGTGGATATCCCAGTACTCGATACACCGGAGCTCCTAAACACCGCAAGTCACTGCCACCGACGTCAAGGACGTGACGTCATCTAAAACCGAGGGGCCGTTTCGCATATCAAATTATGCTTCGTCTGGGTCATACTGTTCCCCTCCCATCTTAAATACCCTCTCTACTAATGAAAAGGAGGGGCTAATAGGAAAAATCCCTGTAGGTTAACCTATTGTGAGTTCTATATTGACAGAGACTCTTAACCCTTAATACACTGAGTGGATATATTTCTGTTTGCTGTGGGCATTATGATTGTTGGATTAAAGGTTGCTTTAATTCTATTTTCTTTTTATTGGTGTGTGGAGATTATTTTAAACCAGAATATCCCAGTATTTATTCACAGTCTTGCTGTGCTAACCAAATGCTGCAGATAATGTTCCTGCAATAAACACTCCATTGGTAAATTTAAGATCTTATTTAGTACCATATATGTGTCATGTAGGGGAAATAATGCATACATGCTTAATGGTATCCAGAAATTAGATAAAACACGGTAATGGAGGTATCAGGTAAGTTCCCAGGTAAGTGTTGCCCCTGATGCATGACATAATATACAGTGTCTAATCAGATTTATAGCTCAATGAGGAATATGAATCATAATAGGTCTACACAGGTCTCCGGATTAAATTGTGGGGTACGATGGAACAGAGTGAGGGATATGAGAGATAGTATGTAGACAGGCAGATATGTCAGAAATTGAAGTGGCGTAGGAATGGCAGCCCTTAATTAGATTCGCCTCTATAAGTCAAAACGGTTCCACTAGAGTGTAAGACTCAATTAAAGAATAGATCCCTGGACCCCACTTAAAAAGAAGGGATATTGTCTCGACATATATAAGTGATGACGTCCTCAAAATAAGGATGGTATGTATAGGTCCACAAAAGTGTGTAATATGGATAGATATATGAAACAGAAGATGTTGCCGCTCTCCACCAGTAATATACAGTGTAAAAAATAGGGTGCATACGGGATAACTTGATACATATGAAGGAGAGGGGGAGGGTACAGAGAGGGTAGCCCAAAAGAACCTATTTGCACTCACTATTTCAAATAGATGGTTAGGAAAAATTTAATCCCTGGGAGGAGCCGATGCACCATCTAAAGATATATCTGCTTTAAAACATTTTATTGAACATTTATGCAAAGACAATTACCAATTAATGGGTTTAAAAATATTCAGGGGGTGAATGGGGACGGAGGGTGGTGTTTGAAGTGCCTCTTGTATGTGTAAAATATTAATATACTTCAGGTAGTCCTGTGGCACTGATAGTGGGTTCGCGTGTAGTAAATGCTACAGCTGTTCCCTCACTTGGATGTGAGTCCTTCCCTATTGCTCACATGGAGCTGGGGAGCAGGTGTGTATTTGTATCTTGTCTCTTATGCACTCACTGCACAGTGACATTCATTGTTGGTTGGGGAATGTCAAATAGGTACACGTTTACTAATACCAATTCATGCACTCACTGTTGCCATATGACACTGTAGTCTACTGGTAAGTATGTGCTGTATCAATGCATGTGTGCTGAGACCCTCATAGAGTAGTTGGATATCAACTCCTGCGGCTCTAAGCCGCTTGTTGTGTCACCCTGCACTTGCTGTTAGTGACCCGGTCTCAGTATACCCTTTGAGATGGTATCGATCAAAGGGGAGCAGTCCTGTGGAGAGGATACTATACAACCTGCTCACTCCGTCTCTTCGTCTTACAATCACCTCTCCGACCCCGCACCACCTGATGACGTCATAGCGGAGACGTCTAAGAACGGAACCGACGCACGTTTCGCGCCCTCTGGCGCTTTTTCAAGGTAATGCAGGTACTGCTAAAAATGTCATTACCCTGGTGTTTTATCTAGATTGGCTGAAAGTACGCCTTTCAAAAGAGCCAATCATCTTCGGCAGAGTCGCATGACGCGGGCATTTCGAGTCCTGCCTATTACTTTAGTTTGGCATTTTGTTAACTCTTTAGTGCCCTGTTAAGGGGATATTCCCACATAGATGGTCCAAATGTGTTGATCTAGCAGATGGACCTCACAGGTGTTAGTACACCCATGACTTAGATAAACAGATGTAGTGTGCCATAGATGTAGTTGGAGAATTGCTAGATATATGCGGTGGCAGTAAGCTAAAGTGGGGTATGAGGGGTAATTAGTTCGCACCAGTGATGTTAAGTCTCTGTATATGCTGTTGCATATGTATATATTAATACATATGTAAATGCGCCCAGGTATATATATTGATCGTAGGAATGTATGATCCTTAAGGAGGCCGCCTCTAAGAGTCAAAACGACCAAGGGGAATTTTTTCCCCAACTGTATACCATGAGTCCCCCCCCCCAAAAGGATCCAAATGTACAAGATATTGTGCATGTGTAGGAATGTTAAGTCCTAGATGGCCGCCTCTAATAGTCAAAACAGCCACAGCGGGTTTAATACTCAGACTGTATACCCAAACACCAAGAAAAAAATATAATAATATTTGTGTGTGAATATTACATTGTTATTGGAGGTACAATTATAGTACATGCACAATACACACTCATGGTGAAGGGGATGGTGGCCACCCTAGACTATAAAAACGGGGAATAAATGTATCCCTCATTAATTCCATTTGGTTGGAGGGTCTGAAAGGTGAATATGTATTGACATTCACGTTGTAAGAGACGCTTATCCCAATCGCCTTTGCGGGGGCCCCAGGGGAGGTGTTCTATCCCACAGAATGTTAGATATTTCGTGTCCCCATTGTGGAGGTCGTTTACACTGGCGTGCGACCGGGGTATCGACGTTATTTCTAATCGTCCCCAGATGCTCCAGGACTCTCACCTTGAGAGCCCTGTGGGTTTTCCCTNNNACATAACGCATACCACACCTGCAGGAAATGAGGTATATAACTCCATTGTGAGGCAGTTGAATAAAACTGGCTGATACGTTTTTCTGTGTTTTCTATCTTGCCCCGGGTATACTCTTTGTAACCCCATAACATGACATGCCCGCAACGACCGCAGGGGTAAGATCCTACTGGTCTTCTTGCTCCTAGCCAGGTGCGGGGAGTTTAACATTCTGTAATGGCTATGCACTAGCCCTAAGCTATCTTTAAAGATTCCTAGCCCTCCTACATGGTCCTCGTCGGTCCCTATCCTGCATACGTGTCGGAGGTCGGGGCATTTCATAAGATGTGCCAGTGTTGTTCCGAAATACCCGCTCAAAAATCATCCCAACCTGTTGTTAAAATTAATTACCAATAATCTATGATATTTGTTTCCTGTGTGGCTTTTCCTATTTTGTCTCTCCACGAGCAGGGTGACGTGGTGTGTCTCTACCCTGTGTACGTCCCTCCGATGGCATTCCTGGTGTAAACCACGTTTAGTGAACTTTAACTTGTGAACCTATTTGCCTCCACTATTTTCAAATAGATGGGGTTGAGGAAAAATTTAATCCCTGGGAGGAGCCCATGCACCATCAAAAGATATATTGCTTTAAAACAAAAGTGAAAAGGAAACAACCTAACATCAACGCAGCGTCAACAACGCACTATCTACCTAGAACGAGACCACAATGAGTCATAAACCTCTGTAAGGGTGGCAACTATAGTCATTCTTGACAAAGAGGACTATGCCATTGAGTGCCGACGCCTATATCTGACCACAGTAGCTATAGATACTGCCTAGGACCCTACCACTCTATTTTAAGACAACTTAGTAAAATATTGTCTTCAGGTCTCGATAAATAATGTGATTTCAAAAGGGAATCTGAATTCATATGTAGAAGTGTCCCCAAATTGCCACGTTCTATCACCTACCAACGGTGCATAAAAACAGATGCCACCTCCAGGAAGACCGATTGTTTTTCAGGGATTGGCAATTTACCTGGGAACGCAGCAAATTCTGGACAACCGTACTCTCCGTCCCTTTTTAATGCACTGGCGTCCTTCCTAAGGGACACAAAGATGTACTCCTGAGGTGGAGGATATGGTGGTGCCCCTGACACACTTTTGGTAGGACTGGACGTAGAGGGGTTATTACCACCATACCCCATCAGGTGGGGCTAAGGCCGTGACAAACTTCCTTCGCACGCGATATTACGCTGTAATAGACATATGATTTGTATACAGCTCTTGGATTTCGTGTTTACACGAACTCTACTTCCTGTTTGATCAAAAAGTTTCCCATCAGATCCAGGGCAACCGCGATGGGAACCAACCTGCCCCCACATATGCCAATTTATATCTGGGCTGGTGGAGGAAAAGGTGGTTTTAGCGGCCCTGGAGGAGTACGAACAATGTGGAGTGGGTGGGCCGCTACAATCGATGACATCATCGTATGTGGAGCGGTCCCGAACCACTGCTACATAAATTCATCGATATACTCAATAATACTAATCATAACTTGAAGTTAAACCATGGAAGTGAATAAGAGTGCCCTTAATTTCTTGGACTTACAATCTCTAAGCAAACGGATGGTAGGCTTTCTACAACCATATTCCGTAACTATACGGCGACCACAGTCTCTTACTTGCGGACAGCCACCACCCCCTACACATAAACAGGAATATACCCACGGACAATTCCTGATAGCTACGTAGAACTGCACTACAGCCCAGGAGTTTGACAACACAGCAATAGACATGAAGTTAGTTCACTAAACTGGTTACACCAGGAAGCCATTGCAGGCGTACACAGGGCTAGAGACACACCACGTGCACCCCTGCTCGTGGAGAGACAAAATAGCAACACACAGGAAACAAATATCATACGATATTGGTAATTTTAACACACAGTGGGATGATTTGAGGGGTATTTCGGACAACACTGGCCATTCTTATGAATGACCCGACCTCCGACACGTACTGCAGGATAGACCGACGATGACCTGTAGGAGGGCTAGGAATCTTAAAGATAGCGTGCATAGCCATTACAGAACTGTAACTCCCCGCACCGGCTAGAAGAAAGAAGTACCAGGGATCTTACCCCTGCGGTCGTTGCCGGGCATGTCCATTTAGGGGGTACAAAGAAGTATCCCGGGCAAGATAGACAACACAGAACATACTATCGCCAGTTTTAATCAACTGCCTCACAATGGAGTTATATACCTCATTTCCTGCAGGTGTGGTATGCGTTTTAGGAAAACCCACAGGCTCTCAGGTGAGAGTCCTGGACATCTGGGACGATAGAAATACGTATACCCGGTCCACGCCACGTACGACCCCACTAATGGGGACACGAAATATCTAACATTCTGTGGGATGAACCCTCTCCCCTGGGGCCCGACTCTAGACAAAAAGGTCGAACTTGGGAGCATAAGCGATCCTCTATACAACGTGAACAGTGAAGACAATTACCCCCTATCCCTCTCACCTTGTCAACGAAAACCCTCCCAACCAAATGGAATTAATGAGGATACATTATGTCCCCATTCCTTTATAGTCTAGGGTGCTTCCCCTACCCCTTACACCTGATACGTGTTGAGTGTGTTGTAGCATACTAATAATTGTACCTCCAATAACAATTAAATTTCACACACAATATATTATTATATTTTTTTCTTGGGATTAAGGGTACTCAGTCTGTATCTAAAGCCCGCTGTGCGCTGTTTTTGACTATTAGAGGCGGCCATGCTAGGACTATAACATTCTACACATCACAATACTACTTTGTAACTTTCTGGATGCCTTTGGGGGGGACTCATGGTATAGTTGGGGAAAAAATTCCCCTTGCGTTTGATACTCTTAGCAGGCAGCCTCCTAAGGATCATACATTCCTACGATCAATATATACTACTGGCGCTTCACATATGTATAATACTAACCACTATGCAACATACATACAGAGACCTACACTCACGGTGCAAGAAACTAATTACCACCCCTCATACCCCACTTTAGCTTACTGTCCACAACGCATATCTAGCATCTTCCTCAGCTTACACTCTCTCTGCCTAATCTAGTTAACCAATAACACGCTACGTCATGGGTGTACCTAACACCCTGTGAGGGTCCATCTTGCTAGTACAACTACATTTGGACCATCTATTGTGGGAATATCCCTTAACAGGGCACTAAGAGGTTAACAAAATGCCAACTAAAGTAATAGGCGGACTCGAAAGGCCCGCGTCATGCGACCCTGCCGAAGATGATTGGCTCTTTTGAAAGCGTACTTCCAGCCAATCTAGATAAACACCAGGGAATGACATTTTTAGCAGTACCTGCATTACCTTGAAAAGCGCCAAGGCGCGAAACGTCGCGGTTCCGTTTTAGACGTCTCCGCTATGACGTATCAGGTGGTGCGGGGTCGGAGGGTGATTGTAGACGAAGAGACGGGTGAGCAGGTTGTAATAGTCTCCTCTCCACAGGACTGCTCCCCTTTGATCGATACCATCTCAAAGGGTATACTGAGACCGGGTCCTAACAGCAAGTGTCAGGGTGACCGCACAAGCGGCTTAGAGCCGCAGGAGTTGATATCCAACTACTCTATTAGGGTCTCAGCACACATGCTGATACAGCACATACTTACGCAGTAACTACTCAGTGTAATGGCAACAGTGAGTGCATGAATTGGTATTGAGTAATCGTACCTTATTTGACATTCCCAACCCACCATGGAAGTTCACTGTGCAGTGAGTGACTAAGAGATAAGATACCAAATACCACCACCTGCTCCCCAGCTCCATGTGACAATAGGAAGGACTCACATCCAAGTGAGGGAACAGCTGTAGCATTTACTAACACGCCAACCCCACTATCAGTGCCAGAGACTACCTAAGTATTATATTAATGTTTTACACATACAAGAGGCACCTTCAAACACCACCCTCCGTCCCCTTACCCCCTAGCAAATTTATTACCCATATATTGGTAATTGTTCTTTGCATAAATCTTTCAATAAAACGGTTTTAAGCCAGATATATCTTAAGATGGTGCATGGCTCATCCAGGGATTAAATTTTATCCTAACCCATGTATGTTGTCAATAGTGAGTGCAAATGAGGTTTTCTTTTTGGGTCCCCCCTGGCGTCCTGGTACCCGTTCTCCCCTCCCTGTAGTATTGCCGATACTGACCCATGCTTCTAATACATGTACAATTCACAAAATGGGTGTATATAGGAGAGCCTTCCACCTTGAGGCCATCTGGTGTAGTGTTTGTCAAGGTAGAACCATCTCCTCTACACTTAATCAAACTGGCATAAGCTGCTCGTGCCAAACTACCACACTTCCAGTGGAACTGTCGACCCCCAATAACATGCTTCCAACTGCCAAACTCCTGAAGCTGACAATGCACATGTTAGGTCACACACTACATGGGCCAATCACGTGGACGCGGTCGAGCCACTAGGTAACCGAAACAACCATCTAACTCTTGTTATGTTCTTCTATCAAAAGACCCAAACTGTGGTCACGGACACAAACTTCTCTAATGCCTATTGAGTTTTTTCCCATCCCTAGTGATCACTATATACCGCATATTCAAGTAATTAAGTAGAATACCACCCCCAAGATGCTGCACGCAAAATTAACATAGATCCTCTGAATAACGGTGTACTATACCAACCACACACCAACTGACTTATACTATCTTTTCTTTCCCTTATAAATACTTTATTTATGTTTAATGGCCGTCCTATAGGCGCACCTCTACGCTACTAGCCAGGGACACTTATACAATTGTGACCCCTATCCTTATGCTCTGACCATATAAGTCAATATGTTTACTGGGTCTTCTTTTTCCTTGTTATGGATTGTAGTCCATAGCGTGCCTCCTACAAAAATCAAGATCTTTTCACAATCCGGATCTTCTTCTCTCCCCCCATCTCGCTTGCTAAATTAAATAACTTGCACACAGACGAGAGGTTGTATTTATCTTGTGCCATCCTTTTCACACACGGAGAAAACAATTACTCTTCCCTTTGCTTGCGACCATAACAGTTTCCCCTCACCCGTAAAGGTGGATTCATAAACTGACAAACTTCGTGCACATGTGTTTACAACATACCATGCTGCATCATTTACATATAATACTAGCCTCCACCTACAGTTATGAAGACCATTCTCACGTGATCCCCGCGCATTCTATGGAGCGATAGGGGGCGTAGAAACAGTAAGGAATACGTGGGTGGTTATACCTCATCATTATGTTGTCGCTCAGGGCTCATTTCTCGCCAGTTGCCCATGGACAGGTAAAATCTATTGTCCTTAAGGTACCAGTTCGGGACTGTCTCCGCAAGTTATATCCCAACATCAGTTATTGCGGCTGGGGACAGCTTTAAACACCAATTCACTTTCTAGAATTAATTTTAATTAATCCCCCCCACTTCAGCACATATCTAAATCTCAAAAACACAGGAGAAGCAATCCTAAGGCATAAAAATCTAAAAGCAAAGCAAATCTAAAAGCATCAAATCCCTCCCATATATCTTAACATTCCATCCTTTAATTTAAACATCTATATAAATTAAACTGTCATTATTATGATTATAATACATGACGTCAAACTCTACTACATAAAGCGTTTTATCACCTATCAATTGCACAAATTGCTACCTGTATAACTCGACACAGAACATTCTCACACCTTGTGGTAAACTTTAATTATCTCTTATATTGCTCTCTCCTTATGTGTTAATCCTCGCAACAATTCATCACTTGCTTGTATCCAATCTCCAACCCTCTAACTTTACCCTATATAAATATTCATCGCAGTACAAAAAGCCTATGATCCAATATTCTACTGCCATACCGGTGTATCAAATCATCTGATACTTCAAATTTATTAATTTGTTATATGTTATTGACCGGATTGTGCGCAATATCCTCACTAAAAGTTTCAAATCTAATCTGCCCTATCTATCTACTCTTAATCTATCTATCCTATCTATCTATCTATCTATCACTCTATCATAAAGTGCTACATCTATCTATCACATATATAAGAATCCCAAAGACACAAAGGGACTGGCGACGTCACTCCAATCTATATCTAAGTCTATATATATTCCCAAAATCCCTTGCGAGACCAGTGTCGAAAGGCGTGTCATGCTGGGTCGACAAAATAATGGAGAAGAACAAGGCCTGTGTGGAAAGGTGAAAAAAACACCTGTTCTCTACACGACAGCGCAAAATGACCATCAAGTAATACTTTCACATATTGTCTTTATCGCTTCTACTGTGGAGCAGGTTTTCGTGTGTCACTTTTTTAAAACCCAACACCTCTAACCCTTAATGATCCATGATATGGTGACTATATCACACCACATACGTACTAGATCAGCTCACAAATCTGCTCCATAAGCCCAAGCAAACATCTCATCCACACATGGCTAGATACACACAGCACGGCTTGCAAACATGTATGTGAGTGGGTCCCTAATGGTTTGAACATCTCTCATCCCCATAAAGTCCCCAAGCCTCTGTCTAACCACCACTACTGTTTTTAAAACATGCATGCATTGGCTTGAGGATGTATAAGCATGCGCTGTGCAAGCAAATCCGAGCTTGAATAGGACACTCAACAAGGATAAGGGCGCATACCGAACTAGCTTCATAATCTAATTGGTATACAATGTCCATTCTAATCCATTCCCCCTGAATCCTACCATATGCGTAGCTGTCACAATATAGCGACTGGAAAGCCCGCTGTTGCCTGGGGAGACAAAAGATGGGGAACGAACGGCAATGAATAGCATGGTTGCCAGACACACTTCCGTCCTAGCAATATCAGACCCAATGCAATTCCCGAACATACAGTATAATATCGAAAATGAATGTCAGTCTGCGAAAGCTATAGACATAAATCATATTATACCTATCATATAACATATATAATGCGATCAATATACATAATATATCATATATAAATTATATATAGTATAATAGCGATAAAATACTAATAATATACGTATCATAAGTATAAAAGCAAAAGCTCATATAACACACCTAATTCTAAGAGCCCTGCGCATCCTCAGAGGTGATAAACTCGACTGATTACCACAATATTGCGCATTGGTATCTAAGTGGATAACTAAGCATGCGTGACATGGCAACAGGGTGTGCCAACCATCACATATGGATGATTGTACATCACACTGGAATTAATACAAATTAAAGCAAACGCTACTGACCAATATGTCCATAATAACATGTCCTGAGCCTCTGCCAATGCGCATTGTAGAGAATCAGTCAGCCGGTGAACACAAATATATCAATACTCTATGCCAGTGAACAACACAAATTTTAGCACATCAACTATGGCATCGTGTTGGCTAGCTTATGAACTACTGCACTATTTTACCCAATCCCGTCCTGGCACTTTATCTAAACAAATTATGTGAAATGGATAAACACCCGACAGAAAGACTGACACCTAAGTGTGTCAAAATATCCAATCAACATAAAAATGACCACAAATATGAAAAGATAGCAAAAAATATATCAACAGAACCAAGGGTCCATTCCTCAGGATCTTGCTGCTCTCTCTGTCAAGGCCAACTGCACAACTCCAGAAAATCTGTTTAACACATAGATACACCTGCCGGAGATCCTAGTCGCACATGAAACACAATCCAATTTAATAAAAGGATATAAACCAACAAATGCCGAACTCACAACACCACTGACACAAATAAAAGACATAATAATCGTCACATTATACTTACTCATTCCCCGCCAACCGCCCACGATGTGACCCTTGGATCTGCGCGCCCTCCTCTCTTCTGGGTTTTCTCAGCTCTATAACCTGACACCCTGACATACCACAGGGGATACAGGAATACCCACGCGCAACCACCAATATGTCTCGACACGGCGTCAGTCACTCACCACGTTGGTGTTTCCGTATGTGGAGGTCCTGCAGGTCCTGACCCCGTCGATTCGGGGCTGATATGTGCTGATTAGCGCTTATTTTTAATATATATAATCTTTTCATGTCCCCACAGCCTAAGTAACATGTAATATCCATCACTTTGACTTGAACAGTAGTGTGCAAATTTATTTTAATGTTCCATAGTTGGGCTTATGTACAGTATGTGTATAAATCATTAACTCTTTAATATAGCATCAGTGTTTGGTTAGTTTTGTAAAGTTCTTAACCCTCGTTTATTAATCCATATCTGATTATTGGATCCTCAAGTAATGCCACCCCTGTGTAATTTTATCTGTTGTTCTATTGATTTTAATTTATATAATTTTTTTGTATAAAAAAAAATAACCCAACTCATTGTATATTCTTTTTATATTTATATTTAGGTTCATACCAGGCGGGGGTTACACTTTCTAATTTAAATTACTCAAAATGTTGTTGCTTTTCCGTTTTAATCAATTGGTTCAGACCATTACAGCGATTATGAATCACTTTTTACATGATTTTAAATACTATAACCAGTAACTGATTTGGAGATCCCCTTGTTTCAAATATCTGTGGTATAATGTTTTTTCCTCGTTAGTCCTTCCTACAATGTGTTCAATTTCATCCATAATCTGTCATTCCTCCAGTCAGCCCATGTATTCATGTATTTAATAAT
Source organism: Ascaphus truei (assembly GCA_036426205.1). NCBI lineage: Eukaryota > Metazoa > Chordata > Amphibia > Anura > Ascaphidae > Ascaphus > Ascaphus truei. Next base: position 12,477 of record WSYH01008496.1, on the reverse strand, counting down.
TTGTAGCATACAAGTTACCGCCCAGCCTTTACAGCAGTACCATTGGTTAACACAAAAAAAATATCCTATTTCGGGTTGCTAGTGGACCCGCGACTGGCTTACCATGCCTGCAGGACTCCCATACCGTTTCACTATCAGCCCCTTTGAGATCCTTGCGTCCCAGTCCAGGGTTGCACACGGGAACACTGTCAGGACTCGCGTGTAGCGGGCGATATTCCCCAAAAAATCAACATACGAAAACACCCTGCGCCACCGCCGCACGTAACCACGGGCCACCACATCCAGCGTGGGATCCATACGGCGCCGTGTCGTAGTGAGAGCCAATTCCCTTGGAACTGGAATCAGACAGCAAACGGCAACCCCAGGAATCCGGTAGCTGTGACTTCCACAGGCAGCCCTGAGGGAGCCACAAAGACGAATTCCATTCAGCACAGAACCGGTGGTGGTGTCTAAATCACAATTGCCTTTTTACCAATTTTATTCTTGTGAGTGGTGATTCCTTCCCCCCCCCTTCCCTTCCTTTTTTGTCATATTAAAAAAAAAAAAAAAAACGCAGTTTTATGCTATGGGGCGTGCGCTCTCCGTCCTCCTCTTTTTTTCCTGTTTGTAGAATATCCCTGGATTGTTGTTTATTATGAATCCCATGTGAGAGCAGCCATGAGTACCCCCCTTTGTCTCATCATTTACCTACCTTAATTCATGGACGAACACATCTAAAGTAATCTAAAGGGACTGGTTGACTTTAAACACTCTTACCTTTTCTTTGTTTTTATTTTTTTTTGCACACTTTATTTTGCAGCTACAATGTTTTTATAACTACACTGATGGTTCGTTGATCTTTATTATTATTCCCATTTATAGTTCCTTTCTCTACATCTATTGTCGCGTCTCAATCTCTGCCTCGCGTGCATAAATCACAGTCATCTCATCCATCTCTCTTTCATCTCTCCTCTCTTTCTCTTCTCTCTGTCTCTTCTTTCTCTTTTTCCTTGTCTTTTTCCCCTGTTCTTTCTTTTTTTGCACCTTCCTCCCCCCCCTTCCCTCCTTGCGCCCCACGCCCGTTTCCGTCCCTTTCTTGGTTCTCCTCCCCTCCATCGTACTTTCCTGTTTTGCTCCTCTGTCGCTAGCCCGCGCTTTTTTTCTCTTTATTCCCTGCACCATCTGCCGAGTCTGGCTCTCGCCACTTCACTCCGACAGGCCAGATTCTATTATGGGCATCCGGGGTAAACGTACTCATCGCAAGCACTAGTGGACGTCATCGAGGGCGTCAGATTGAAAATAAAGCGACTAAGAAAGACCAAAGGTCCTAGGGACCAACGGGTAGAAATTCGGCGAAAGACCGGACTGGCTTCGCATGGACACATAGCAGAAGAGCTTGGAAAGGGGGGCGAGCCTGAACGTCTGCAAGGGCAGTTCACATCTCCATGACAGAGGAAGAAAGATGCATACGACTCGGGCTGACTATTCTGGGAGTGTCCGGTGCTGGTAGGCATCCGCAGAAGTCCGTGGTCAGGTCATCATTCTGCTGTAATGGATCAGACTCGTCGCAATATTACTACTAACTCTTAACAGAAGAGGAGGGCCGAGTGTGCCGGCGTAAAGTGAGGGCTCGTCGTCTCGAGGCTAGGTCTTTCATAGATGAGAACAAGGGCACTCGTCAGGTAAATCAGGTGGGGTGCAAATCCTGTAAATGAAATAAGGGCAATACGATACTGATGAGGTAATATCAGGCAGCACTCCAACGAGGTAGTCAAAAAAAGAGTTTATTTAGTAAGACATCAAATCCAACGTTTCGGTCCTACTCACGAACCTTTCTCAAGGTGAATGTACATACAGAGGTGCAATAGCACACATATATATACCCTAACAAACCAAACGACAGTGCAACACATAATTTAATCAAACGAAAACTTTCCTGCTAAATGCAGGACCTCCCCATTGCAAACCTGCAGTCGGCTTTAACTGAGGACGCAATGATGAATCATAAATGATAACTCAGGGGTATATTATATGCATGCCTGCACTTTTTCTTGTTTTCTATGTTTTGGGTTTACCTGAATCCATTCATAAAGTCATCATATAGGCATTTCCAAGAAAAGAGAAGACACATCACTAACTACCCGGATTTTTAATACTTTTGTTGTTTTTATACATTTTTCCTTAGATACACACTTCGTGGAGAACGGAGAGTGTATACTGTCCTATCAAAATCTCAATAAAGTTGTTTTAAGTTTTTTTATTAGTGTTCATTATGTGATGACATAAAGCTGTTGTTGCGTTCAAAACCGCTGACGTCACCCACTCTACCAGCCCGCGGCGCGACTCATGGGGCGCCATGGCAACATGGCGCGCTCCTTTGTGACGCTACTGAGCGACGGGTTTAGGGGCGAGGAAAGGCGGGAAAATGAACCCTATATCAGGTAAGGGGATTTCCATAGGGTAGCACCTGAGAAAGAGCGCAAGCTCGAAACGCGTTGGTGGGGGCCCCAGGGCTCATTTTTTGTTGCTATGCTCTGATCCAATAAACATTTTTTATTGGGAACACACTCTCTAGCAGTTTTTTCCCTGTAGTGCTCCATCTCTCCTCATCAAACCTCTGAACTATCCTGGAGAACAGGCAGGCACACGTCATGGAAGAAAAGACCCACGAAGACCCATAAAACGTGAGTGATTTGCCTCATTTTACAACCACAGAAATCCTATTCAATTATGAGACTGGACACAAGCAAGTGTGAGTTATTCATCAATCAAGGGAGTTGCTCTTCCGCTTATTGATGGCAATGGAGTGGTGTGATGCTTTAAGGGTTATTAATCGTGACACTTCACGATTGGAATTATGTCTTCATACACATTATCCGCAAATGGTCAGGTCTGTGTTAGAGAACTATACAGTGTTGGGTTTACTCTGTATTTAGTACGACATCAATCCAACGTTTCGTCCTACTCAAGGGGACCCTTTCTCAAGTGTGTACATACAGAGTGGGCAAGAGAACACATATATATCCCTAACAACGAAACTACAGGTGTCAACCATAATTTAAGTCAAACGAAAAACTTACATGCTAAATGCAGGAGCCCTCCCATTGCAAACCAGGCGTCATGCGTTAACTGAGACCAGATGAATCTATCCCCATGAACGCACTCACTGCGCATGCCGCATGTCAGGGTTTAATAGGCTTAAGTCAAAACATCTCCTGTTAAAGGTAAAGCTGGTAAAGGGAGCAGGACAATCGTGTGGAGCTGACTAGATACCATAGCGCATGCGCGACCGCGTGAAATAATACATATAAGCGCAACTGCAGGCGAAGTGGTCCTTCGTGATGAATCGTCCCAGCACGCAAAGGCGACGCATACTTTGCGACCCTGTTAATCCTCACCCTAACGGATGTTGTTGTGCGCGTAGCTATACACCGGTATGATCTTAACCCCATCTAAACTATACTACGCTCTACAGAACGAAGAGAAGGAATCAACATCAGCCCTGAACAGGCTGAACAGGCATAATGTCAATGCCTAATGCACTGCTTAAAGATGTGCTATATCAATGATCCCAAGACCATCACACATTGCTAATGTGTGATCATCCTCCTGGCTACACTCAGTCAATCAGCACAAGTCTCCCCATGAGAAATGTGGCACATAACACAACCGACTCCCGATTACAAGTGCTCAGTATCACATTGATAACCATAAATGTGAACATAGATATGCTGATACATGTTCCCGGCTTAATTACAAATATGCATAATAATCTGCATCATAGAGCTAATCCCCCTGACTGGTGTGGTGCTTCCCTCTATTGAAAGGAGTCCACCCACTTCCCCTCCTACACGAAGACTTAAGCACTCTGCCTAGTGCTTGGCTGTTTCACTGTAAAACACTTGATTGGCAAGTCAATATGTCTGTAGAATGTGCACCAGTGTGGCGTCCGAGTGCGCTGTCTGGGCGCCCCTATCGATACTAAATATATCGATAAAACCAAGAGTCCAGCCTCCAAACTAGTGGGCTATGTTCCATGTACTTTCCACAGAATGTCAAAATCAAAGTATCAAAATAGCAAATACTTAAAATTAGTCCAGACTGAAAATAACTGAAAAGGCAAAGCATGAAAGCGTCAATTTAGTTTTGTTAATGATATGGCACAAACCGTTCACAAAATTCTGGAAGGCAAAATGTTATAATATGCTGTGATAAAAACATAATTATTTATGATTACCGAGGTACTGTGTACCCCCCTGCTGGTTGTTTGGAACAAGTCGGTGACGATAATAGTTCAGGGCATCCATACATGCAAGATAAATACACAACATAATGAAAAATGTCAAATCCAGGTGCATTCCCTTTGCTGAGACACAAAGAATCCTATGATGTACAGGAAAAACATATAAGGGACGTTATGCAAGTTATAATCCCGTCCTTTGACTTGAATCCTGGGGACGAAAAGTCACCTAATGCAGATGAGTGTGATTGGATCAATCCGTGAAGGAAGCCAGCAGAGCTCGTCTATGAAAAGGGCACAAAAGCCGTGATGTGGATAGATCATTGACTTGCCCTAGTCGTCGAGAAAACAATCTTAAAGATAGATCTTTGTCGTGTTAACCTAACCCAAAACCCCTAACCCGCGTGGCTTAATTGTGGTCCAGCTTGTAATGGTTCTCGCCTCCAATTGAAGTGACTTGTTGCGATCTCCACCCCTAGGAGCCAATGGGACCTGCGGCACTTGGCATATTACACCATGAGTAAGAAGGCTGTGGCTGTTTTCTTAAAGTGCGAGCCACCGTTTTGAGTAAAATCTTCCTTATTCTGTTCCACAGTGCCCCTCCCTATGGCAGTCCCCGCGAATTTATGGACTCCACTGGTCTGTCAGCCATACTACTGCTTTTGCCAATACTTGGAATTTGATCCGCTGTGTGTAGGAAGTCTCCCAAATTGCGACCTCTGCGATAACAGAAACGAGGGGGGGATCCTTGAAAACTTTCCAATTTGTTTGTCCCTACTAGGCAAAGCGTCGCACTTCCCCTGCTGGGAGGAGGAGGGTCTCCGAGGGGGGGGGGGGGGGGGGGCAAAAAGAAGGGATGGAAGAGGAATAGAGCGTAGAGTATAAATTACGGAAAAAATAAGGATAACAAGTAGGAGTGAATGTGTGACAAAGGGAGAATGTTTATAAAGTTGGAGGTGAGGATTGTTCCCTAATCCCTCAAAAACCTGTCTTCTTCTGGGTTTTAGGGGGATTCTGAGCTTCTTCTGATGTCCTGAAGGTTCTTATACTTTTGGTCTTCTTTCCTGTGGAAGCTTTGAGAACTTTGAGTCATATCTCTGGAAGAAGCATATAAGTTATTTTGGTTTGTTGTAGTATAGGACATCAGTTCAAGATCTCCGCCCTATATGGTCACTCCACGAGTCAGTCCAAATCACTGCCCTATAACAGAGACGTGTGGGACCGAGAGGAAGAGAGGGCGCGGACGTAGAGTTCTCGTCTAATCTCGGTTTTCACTGCTCATGGTCGCGCGCGGGCCAGTGCGTGCTCTCTCGTCCTCTGTACCTTCTTCCTGCTCTTTCCGCGTCCGCTCGGGCTCGCGTCTGCCGCGGGGCTCGCACGCTCGCGCTATGCGTTGGCAGTAAGCAAGAGTGGGGTATGAGGGGTAATTAATTCGCACCAGTGATGTTAAGTCTCTGTATATGCTGTTGCATATGTGCATATTGATACATATGTACATGCGCACAGGTATATGTATTGATCGTAGGAATGTATGATCCTTAAGGAGGCCGCCTCTAAGAGTCACAACGACCAAGGGGAATTATTTCCCCAACTGTATACCATGGATCCCCCCCACCCCCCCAAAACAGTCCAAATGTGCAGGATCTAATACATGTATAGGAATGTTAGGTCCTAGATGGCCGCCTCTAATAGTCAATACAGCCACAGCGGGTTTAGTACTCAGGCTGTATACCCAAAAACCAGAGATGTGTGTGAATTTTACATAGTTACTGAAGATGCATGTGTAGTAGATGCATAGTACACACTCATGGTGAAGGGGATGGTGGCCGCCCTAGACTATAAAAACGGGGAATAAATGTATCCCTCATTAATGCCATTTGGTTGGAGGGTCTGAAAAGTGAATATGTATTGGCATTCACGTTGTAAGAGACGCTTATCCCAATCGCCTTTGCGGGGGCCCCAGGGGAGATGTTCTATCCCACAGAATGTTAGATATTTAGTATCCCCATTGTGGAGGTTGTTCACGTGGCGTGCGACTGGGGTATCGACGTTATTTCTAATCGTCCCCAGATGCTCCAGGACTCTCACCTTGAGAGCCCTGTGGGTTTTTCCTACATAACGCATACCACACCTGCACGAAATGAGGTATATAACTCCCATTGTGAGGCAGTTGATAAAACTGGCGATAGTATGTTCTGTGTTGTCTATCTTGCCCGGGATACTCTTTGTAACCCCCGCACTATCTGACCTAGAACGAGACCCCACAATAGTCATAAAACCGTCTGATAAAGGTGGCAATATAGTCATTCTTGACAAAGAGGACTATGCCATTGAGTGCCGACGCCTATTATCTGACCACAGTAGCTATAGGATACTGCCTGAGGACCCTACCACTCTATTTAAAGTACAACTTAGTAAAATATTGTCTTCAGGTCTCGATAATAATGTGATTTCAAAAAGGGAATCCGAATTCATTATGGTGAAGTGTCCCCAAATTGCCACGTTCTATCACCTACCAAAGGTGCATAAAAACAAGATGCCACCTCCAGGAAGACCAATTGTTTCAGGGATTGGCAATTTAACTGGGAACGCGAGCAAATATCTGGACACCGTACTCCGTCCCTTTGTTAATGCACTGCCGTCCTTCCTAAGGGACACAAAAGGTGTACTCCTGAGGTTGGAGGATATGGTGGTTGCCCCTGACACACTTTTGGTAGGACTGGACGTAGAGGGGTTATATACCAGCATACCCCATCAGGTGGGGCTTAAGGCCGTGACACACTTCCTTTCGCAACGCGATATACGCTGTAATAGACATAATGAATTTGTAGTACAGCTCTTGGATTTCATGTTGACACGAAACTACTTCCTGTTTGATCAAAAAGTTTACCATCAGATCCAGGGCACCGCGATGGGAACCACCTGTGCCCCCACATATGCCAATTTATATCTGGGCTGGTGGGAGGAAAAGGTGGTTTTACATATGCCAATTTATATCTGGGCTGGTGGGAGGAAAAGGTGGTTTTTAGCGAGGCCCTGGAGGAGTACACGAAACATGTGGAGTGGTGGGGCCGCTACATCGATGACATCATCGTACTGTGGAGCGGTCCCGAACCACTGCTACATAAATTCATCGATATACTCTGGAGGAGTACACGAAACATGTGGAGTGGTGGGGCCGCTACATCGATGACATCATCGTATTGTGGAGCGGTCCCGAACCACTGCTACATAAATTCATCGATGTACTCAATAGTAACAATCATAACTTGAAGCTAACCATGGAAGTGAATAAGAGTGCCCTTAATTTCTTGGACTTGACAATCTCTAAGCCAATGGATGGTAGGCTGTCTACAACCATATTCCGTAAGACTACGGCGACCAACAGTCTCTTACGTGCGGACAGCCACCACCCCCTACACATAACAAGGAATATACCCACGGGACAATTCCTGAGGCTACGTAGGAACTGCACTACAGCCCAGGAGTTTGACAAACAAGCAATAGACATGAAGTTAAGGTTCACTAAACGTGGGTACACCAGGAACGCCATTCGGAGGGCGTACACACGGGCTAGAGACACAGCAAACGGATGGTAGGCTGTCTACAACCATATTCCGTAAGACTACGGCGACCAACAGTCTCTTACGTGCGGACAGCCACCACCCCCTACACATAACAAGGAATATACCCACGGGACAATTCCTGAGGCTACGTAGGAACTGCACTACAGCCCAGGAGTTTGACAAACAAGCAATAGACATGAAGTTAAGGTTCACTAAACGTGGTTACACCAGGAACGCCATTCGGAGGGCGTACACACGGGCTAGAGACACACCACGTGCACCCCTGCTCGTGGAGAGACAAAATAGCAACACACAGGAAACAAATATCATACGATTTATTGGTAATTTTAACACACAGTGGGACGATCTGAGGGGTATTTTCGGACAACACTGGCACATTCTTATGAATGACCCTGACCTCCGACACGTACTGCAGGATAGACCGACGATGACCTGTAGGAGGGCTAGGAATCTTAAAGATAGGCTAGTGCATAGCCATTACAGAACTGTAACTCCCCGCACCTGGCTAGGAGAAAGAAGACCAGTAGGATCTTACCCCTGCGGTCGTTGCCGGGCATGTCCATTTATGGGGGTCACAAAGAGTATTCCGGGTAAGATAGACAACACAGAACATACTATCGCCAGTTTTATCAACTGCCTCACAATGGGAGTTATATACCTCATTTCCTGCAGGTGTGGTATGCGTTATGTAGGGAAAACCCACAGGGCTCTCAAGGTGAGAGTCCTGGAGCATCTGGGGACGATTAGAAATAACGTTGATACCCCGGTCGCACGCCACGTGAACGACCTCCACAATGGGGACACGAAATATCTAACATTCTGTGGGATAGAACACCTTCCCTGGGGCCCCCGCAAAGGCGATTGGGATAAGCGTCTCTTACAACGTGAATGCCAATACATATTCACCTTTCAGACCCTCCAACCAAATGGAATTAATGAGGGATACATCTATTCCCCGTTTTTATAGTCTAGGGTGGCCACCATCCCCTTCACCATGAGTGTGTATTATGCATCTACTATACTTGCACCTTCAATAACAATGTAATATTCACACACATTTTTTGGTTTTGGGGTATACAGTCTGAGTATTAAACTCGCTGTGGCTGTATTGACTATTAGAGGCCTTAAAGATAGGTTAGTGCATAGCCATTACAGAACTGTAACTCCCCGTACCTGGCTAGGAGAAAGAAGACCAGTAGGATCTTACCCCTGTGGTCGTTGCCCGGCATGTCCATTTATAGGGGTCACAAAGAGCATTCCGGGCAAGATAGACAACACAGAACATACTATCGCCAGTTTTATCAACTGCCTCACAATGGGAGTTATATACCTCATTTCCTGCAGGTGTGGTATGCGCTATGTAGGGAAAACCCACAGGGCTCTCAAGGTGAGAGTCCTGGAACATCTGGGGACGATTAGAAATAACGTTGATACCCCGGTCGCACGCCACGTGAACGACCTTAACAATGGGGACACTAAATATCTAACATTCTGTGGGATAGAACATCTTCCTGGGGCCCCCGCAAAGGCGATTGGGATAAGCGTCTCTTACAACGCGAATGCCAATATATATTCACCTTTCAGACCCTCCAACCAAATGGAATTAATGAGGGATACATTTATTCCCCGTTTTTATAGTCTAGGGTGGCCACCATCCCCTTCACCATTAGTGTGTATTATGCATCTACTATACTTGCACCTTGAATAACAATGTAATATTCACATTTTTTGGTTTTGGGGTATACAGTTTGAGTATTAAACTCGCTGTGGCTGTATTGACTATTAGAGGCGGCCATCTAAGACCCAACATTCCTACACATGCACAATATCTTGTACATTTGTTTTTTTTGGGGGGGGGACTCATGGTATACAGTTGGGGAAAAACTCCCCTCGGTCGTTTTGACTCTTAGAGGCGGCCTCCTTAAGGATCATACATTCCTACGATCAATACATATACCTGGGCGCGTCTACATATGTAGTAATATACACATATGCAACAGCATATACAGAGACTTAACATCACTGGTGCGAATTAATTACCCCTCATACCCCACCTTAGCTTGCTGCCACCGCATATATCTAGCAATTCCCTAACTACATCTATGGCACACTACATCTGTTTATTAAAGTCATGGGTGTACTTACACCTGTGAGGTTCATCTACTATATCAAAACATTTGGACCACTTATGTGGGAATATCCCCTTAACAGGGCACTAAGGAGTTAACAAAATGCCAAACTAAAATAATAGGCAGGACTCGAAATGCCCGCGTCATGCGACCCTGCCGAAGAGGATTGGCTCTTTTGAAAGGCGTACTTCCAGCCAATCTAGATAAAACACCAGGGTAATGACATTTTTAGCAGTACCTGCATTACCTTGAAAAAGCGCCAGAGGGCGCGAAAATCTGTGATGTCGTGTTTCCGTTTCTTAGACGTCTAGCTATGAAGTCATCAGTGGTTGCGGTGGGGCAGGGGTGGAGGAGACCGAGGGAGGGGCACTAAGAAGAAACAGACCCAAAGAAGAGAAGAGACGAGAGAGAGTTGTCAATGTGCTCGTTGTGAGCAGATTGTATAGATCCTGTCCATACAAGGATGCTTGCTTTCCCCTTTGATCGATTACCATCTCCAAAGGGTATACTGCGGCTTGCCGTTGGGTCACTAAACAGCAAGTGCCCAGGGTTGACACAACAAGCGCTGTAGAGCCGCAAGGACACGAGTTTGATATTCAATACTAACTATTTGAGTGGTCAGCACACATGGCATGTTGATATCACAACTACTTACCAGTCAGATACATGTCATTATGAACAGTGAGGTGCCATGAATTTGGTATTAGTAAACGTGTGTACCGATGTTGACATCCCCAACCAACACATGCGAATTTACTGGCATGTGTGCCAAGAGCAAGATACAAATACACAACATGCCCAAGCTCCCATGTGAGCAAATAGGGCAAGGGACTCACATCCAAAGTGCTCTGGGAAACAGCTTAGCATGTTGACACCACAGCTGAACACAACTAAATTCGGGTGCACAGGAATCTACCTTGAAGTATAGTAACTATTATTACCACATACAAGAGGCACTTCACACACACCACCCTCGTCCCCATTCCACCCCCTGAATTTTTAACCCATTAATTGGTAATTGTCTTTGCATAAATGTTCAATAAAAGGTTTTAAAGCAGATATATCTTTAGATGGTGCATGGGCTCCTACCAGGGATTAAATTTTTCCTAACCATCTATTTGAAATAGTGAGTGCAAATAGGTTCTTTTGGGCTACCCTCTCTGTACCCTCCCCCTCTCCTTAATATGGATAGACCCTGATTTAATACATGTACAATCACAAAAATTGTGTATATAGGAAGCCTTCATTGAGGCCATCTGGGTGTAGTGTTTGTAAGGTAAAAATCCATCTACATTCAACTTGCATAAGTTGTCGATCCCAATCCCCCTTCCTTGGACCCCACAATACATGTTCAATGCCACAAAAGCTGACTGATGTTAGGTCACCACTATGGGCCTCATTGACGTGTCTAGCCATAGGTACCTCCTTGTTGTTTCTAATAGACCCAATGTGTTCAAGGACACAAACTTTTAATGGCCTATGAGTTTTCCCCACATATCTTTTACCGCATTTATAAGTAATTAAGTAGATGATCCCTGTGGCAAGGCAATTAACATAGTCCTTGATATGGTGTATATACCCCACACCAATGATTATACTATCTTTTCTTCCCTTATAAATCTTTTTTTGTTTTGCGTCGTTGGGCACTTAGGCTAATAGCCAGGGATTATACATTGTCCCATCCTTTGTTGACCCATAGAGTGCAATTGTGGGTTTCTTTTCTTGTTTGGATTGTAGTCCAGAGTAGCTCCTACAAAAATAAGATCTATCTCCAATATTGGATCTCTTCCTAGACCCACGGGTAATTATAAATGTAACAGAGAGAGGTGTATTACTTGTTCATTTATTGACAGTAAGAAACAATTCTCTTCCTTTGTTAGCGGAATAATTTTCCCCGTAAAGGGATTTATAAACTGACAAACTTCGGATGTGATTTACATGCTGCATGATTTACAATATGTAGGCCTCACTACATATTGCCTTTATGTGTCAGGTTCTTGGAGCATAGGAGAAACATAATGAATGGTGTTACCAATCATTATGTTTCTAGGCATTTTCTCCAGTGCCATGACAAGAAAACTAATGACCTAAAGATCATGGGACTTGAAGTTATCCCAACATCAGTATTGGGTGGTGACAGGTTTAAAGCAATTCATTCTAGAATTAATTTATTAATTTAATTCCTCCTTTATTACACATTTTATTATTAAACATTATTTGATTATAATCATATTCAAAACTCTCTATATTTTTTTAAACATTCAAGTGCATAATTGCACTGTATAAGGAACATTTCACTTGTGGAACTTTATCTGACTTTATTTGTCTCTTAGGTTATCCTCCAATTTATTGCTGTAACAATCTCAACCCTCTACTTTACACATATATATATTTAACCATTGATCTGATATTTCTGCCATACTTGTCATAATATCTGATATTCATTTATTAAATTGTTATATTTTATTGACAGGATTGTGCGCTCACAGTTTTATCTATCTATCTATCTATCTATCTATCTATCTATCTATCTATCTATCTA
>WSYH01008495.1:0-28938 GCA_036426205.1 Ascaphus truei | reverse complement strand
TATATATATATATAGATAAGAGTATAAGATATCAAATGATAGATATATATACTAGCGATATTATTATATAATATATATATATATTATGTACATACATACATATACTGTGTATTATATGATATTATAGTCTGTGTCTGTGTGTGTGTGATATATATATATATTATATAATAGACAGAAAAAGTAGAGAGAGCGGCACGCCCCATAGCATAATACTGCATAAAATTTATTAAAACAGGAGAAGGAGGTGGGGGGTGGGGGGGGGGTAGGAATCGCACTTACAAAATGCAAATGGTTAAAAGCAGTTTGTGATTTATATTCACCCCATCCGGTTCTGGATACTGAAGCACGTCCGTGGACTCCTCCAGGGCGGGGATGCCAGACACAATCACCAGGAACCAGATGTATAATGCTCCGTTCGCTGTCTGAGTGTAGTCCAAACTCAGACTCTCACTTCCAATGGCTGCCGATTGTATTCCCGCGCTGGTGTAGTCTTCTGCGCGTGCGCGTCGTCGTCGTGATGACGTAATCAGCGCTCTCAGTACCCTAACGCGTTTCGTCACCTGACCGGAACTTTCTCAAAGGGCTGATGCTGATGGATGTCCAAGTCCTGCCCTTATATAACCAGTCCGTTGCCAGGCAACCCGTGATCGGGTGATTGATTCAACCTGAATGGCACAAGTGGGCTAATACATGTCATAGATGCTAATCAATAGAGGACTAGGTTTTCTAAGGGCTGATAGGGACTAATACACTTAAGGAATGAACATGAAATGGATTATATAATATATAATTGAAAATCCTAATGGAAAAATAATATGGGAACAAGAAGGATATCATAACAGTAATACACACTAACAATAAAATTCAAGCGATTTGATACATAAATTCATCAATCATTGTACTGCAATGCATATTAACAAAACTCTATTCTTAAGGTATTTAATGATTTCCCAATAGGAAAATCCACAAATTGATTTTAATCTACAAAAATAGATAAAATTTGTTTACACACTCTGCTCATAAGTGTGGTGCTAACTATGCCATACATTGCACTACATGATCAACACATAATAACAAGATAACATTGATCTAAAAAATAAATTCAGATCTATAACAACAGATCTCAATCATTATTATTTATTTATTGAATTTATTTTTTAGATCAATGTTATCTTGTTATTATGTGTTATCTATGACATGTATTAGCCCCATTAGTGCCATTCAGTTGAACTCATCACCGATCACGGGTTGCCTGGCAACGGACTGGTTATATAAGGGAGGACTTGTTCCTTCAGCATCAGCCCTTGAGAAAGTTACCGGTCAGGTGACCGAAACGCGTTAGGTGTACTGAGAGCGCGATTACGTCATCACGACGACGACGCGCACGACGCGCAGAAGCCTACACCAAGCGCGGGAATACAATCGCGCAGCCATTGGAAGTGAGAGCTGGAGTTTGGACTACACTCAGACAGCGAACGGAGCCTTATACATCTGGTTCTGGTGATCGTTCTGGCAGCCCTGGAGAGGTCCACGGCGAAGTGTTACCAGTATCCAGAACAGCGGATGGTGGTGATATAATCACAAACTTGCTTTTTAACCTTTGCATTTTGTAAGTGCGATTCCTTACCCCCCCACCCCCAACCTTCTTTTCTGGTTTTAATAAATTTTATGCAGTATTATGCTATGGGGCGTGCGCTCTCTCTCTTTTTTGTCAGTAGATATCTGTGGAGTTTTTACCCGTGTGAGAGCAGCCCAAAGACCCCTTTCATCAATATCGGAAACCTCATCATTATGGACTAATAATTGAAGGACTGGTTGGAATTTTTAGATGACTTTTTGTTTCCTCTTTTTTTAGCACGTTTTGCACTTGTATATGGCAATTTTTATTGGTGTGTCATATTAGAAGAATTTATAAGGGGGTCACTAGTTTAATTGATATACACAATTTGAAATATAAGTCACTTACACAATTTCTATTTATTATAGTAGTTCCATTGTCAGGTTTTATCACAGAGTAAAGTTTTTTGGCGCCACACTTTTTTTGAATTATATAGATAGAAGATGTACATAGACAAGAGAAGACAAGCGACAGGAGACACAGAGAGAGAACAGAGAGACAGGAGACACACCAAAGAGACGAGGACAATAGATACAGATTATGAGAGAATGAGGACACCCACAGATTAACCACAACACACAGCACACACTAAACACACACCACACACACAACACACAACACCAACACACACCACTACACACACACACACACACACACACACAACACACACACACACACACACACAAAGAGTAATGTGAACATGATAAAGGTGACTTATTGAACATTATTTGTTCTAGGTTCATCCTACGCCTCAAACACACAATTACACTAACATGAAATAGTAGCTCAGGTGATATGTGCATTTAATTAAGTTTGTATATAAGAATAGTGTCAGAACATGACACAGACAATATAAGGGAAAGCTGCCACACCTCAAAAAGAAAAATAATGATTACAGTTACCGGTGCTCAGTGTTTGCACGAAAAGCCTGCTCAGTCCTGAACGATGAAAAAGGAACATAGGGGCACAACGGGTTTAGCAAATCAAACTCATTTATTGAGCCAACACGACGTTTCGACCATAGTGGTCTATATCAAGTGACAATGGCATAAGTACATTCTCCAAGCGTTCCAACTGCTAAGGAGATATATTGAGCAATAACTTTTTCAGTATACCTAGGATTAGAATACCTCAACTCAACCAACATTCATCTCCATAATTGGGAGGATTATAAAACCATAACTGCATTTTTAATGTGATGCATGCTCAGCGAGACATTCTAGATGGAGGAGACCTAAAGCATATGAATATATGGCTCTAGCCATCCCCCACTATAGGACATAAAAACAATAATTCATTTTACTTACCAAGGTTTTCCAACCTTTTTTACTGTTCCCCCTCTCTGGTATAATAAACACGATATGTGCATACAAATGCCGACGCATGCGCAGTCAGACAGGCAAAAGTTATCTCAGCTCAATTTACATGTATTCTCGTAACTTGGGAGATCAAAACAACCCCATTACTGTATCCATCACAGATGATATGACTGACAGTACTACCTTGAACATAGGACAAACATTACTGAGCAACAGTGAGTCTTAATTTGTCCAGCTCACAAAGGGTTAAAACATCCACCTATCCCCCCTCCAATTCCCAACTAGACAGATTGGAATACCACTACTCTGGCAGATTCATGGTCTCGTGTGCAGTTGACATTAGGGACACAGAGTCTTACCAAAGCATTAGACTTTGCACATATTAATGTGATATTTGCGTTATGGTAAAAGTACTCCATCACTTTTACACATGGTCACCTACGACTAGATGCTCTAAAATACAGAGTTAGCATATGTCTAACTATAGCAAACTGAGGAACTTCACCACTAGACATAAAAAACCTCACTCGGTTATATGTCCATTTTTAACCATACATATTATGTGAATAAAATTGATTTTATATTAGTTATATTTCCACCTCTGACCCGCTATTATTTATAAGGTCTGCAGTGCGCCATACAGGGGATCTTTTTGAATCCTGCTTTGGATACATTCCTTTATTATATCACACTCTCCCAGGCAGCACGCAATACCACCAAGGGGTTGGAGCAAGGTTTTCCTTACATGTATGTAGATTGAAATTGGATAAAACATTAGAAAACATTTGTTTTAAAACATGGAGAAACATGAATTATGCACATTTATAAGAATATTTTAATATATATACTGTATGTATAATATATATATATATACTGATAATTATAATATATATATATATACCGTATACATAGTAATATTATTTTTTCGTCTTATCTTGTTCCCATTCGTGTACAGTACAGAGTTCATTGAGAGAGGAGAGGTTTGTGTACATCAATACTGCGTTTATATACTGTACATTTTACTGTACAAAACAGATTAGACTGGACAACAAGACCCCACCTCCCCCAGGCCACCCTTTTTTCTGAAACGACAAGAATACAAAAATTGTGCAGTTATGTGCATACTGTATTATGGCATTGTGTGATGGTGTAGTACTACTGTAGATGCGGTGCTGCTGTTTCTCTGGAAAAAATTAAATTGAGCAGTTAGTAGGCAGTTACTGTAGTACGTAAAACTGTCTAGACTGGAAACACTGTATACTCTGACTACTGTTAAACTATGTACTGTAACCTGGTGGCTGGTGCTGTCTCTTGTAAAGAAAAAAGTCAACTGACTGTATACTCTGAGTGTTGGGAAAAGAAAAATCTGTGCCATACTTACCTATATCATACTGTACTTCCAATACTACAGCACAAGTACTACTTTTTGATGCTGGCCATTACGCACGATCACAATGGGCAAAACAGTGGCAATATGGTCTCATATATTTTTTGCAGCGTTCCACGGTGAGTTACATCATTCCAAAAACTCATTATGCCTTTCAAACTCTCCTTTTGGAGCGGTTTCACCACTTTCCGGATATGGTCCTTCGCTGATGCCAGACCATTTCGATACGGATTGAAGTCTGGCGATCTGTCATTGGAAAAAAAGGACAATTAGTTTAAGAGATACAGTACACAGTAAAACAGTGGGGGAAAAAATGAGACACGGTCTCTACTGCACTACTCCGCTGTGCGTCTTCACCCCGTTGATAAAGCGCTCAAGGATATTGCGCTGTTGATTGCGAGTGTGCTTCGGATCGTGTCCTCGGTAGAAGAAGCGGGGACCATGGGGAACTCGCCGTGTGATGTATTGCAACTATCTCAGGGACAATTTGTCTTGGAAGAAAGCTTTATTCATTAATCCCTATAGCAAGTAAAAAACAATAGTACAGTACAGTGCATACAGTAAGGTAATTTAGTCAAGTACGGTGCATAAGGCCTACATTATATTGGATAATTTACCTTCAAAGATGACCAAGCATCCTGGTCAACGCCTAGAGATGCACCCCACATATGACGCTTCACGGGGTTGTTTTGGACTTCGCGGCTTCAAATATATGCAGCCTTTTTGTTTGAATGCAAAAGCTTGCAAATCACTCCAGCGACCACAGGAGACTGATCAGTGAAGATGCAATCTGGAAAGTCTCCCCCTGTCGAACATGGCCTGGGCCATGCGACCACTCTTTTGATTTTATTGCGTCCCGTATCATGGGGTACGCATCTGTAATGACAAGGAATAAAATAATTTAGCGGTTACAGTACAGTTTCCTAAACACACTTTACACATCCTGTACTGTACAGTACTAACCTCACACGCCATATTTCCATCCAATGCTGCGGTCTCATCTTCTTTATGCTGCTCTCGGATACAGTCAGATTATGCTTTTCCTGCAGAGTGTTTTGACCCCCTTAATACTCTCTCATCAGTCTCTGTTTTCCCGTGTGCATGATCATGCTCATGGTGGCCTGTGGCACAACGATGCCAGAAGTAGCTAACCAGCGTTGGGATTAGCAGCAATTCGGTCGTCGCTAGTGTACATGTCCTTAATTCTCATGCCTGAGCTCCCTCCTGAAATTTCTTTTAACAGGCACTGCTCGCGCGATTAGAAAGAAATACAAACACAAGAATGTAGTTTGATGTTTAGTCGATGTGTATTCAATGTGAGTGAATCACAAAATGGATGGTGTATGTAGTATTTATTACGGTAATGACTCGCATTCAGAGTAGCCCACTTCAAACCTTGTACCTGGTCGCCATGCATAAAAAGGGTACACCACTTTGCATGCCCACACTCGGATTTATTTGAACTTGCCCTGTCCAGATACTGCTTGTGCACCGCTTCACTGAATCAAACCCCCGATTCTACGGCACCGCAGGAACCCACTCGCATTGCGGCCTGTCAGCAGAGAAAAGCGAAAGGCGGTTGCCGTTCACGCCAACGGCCAAAAGCGACAGGCTAAGGCAAAAAGAAAACTTTTGTGACCCCAAAGGTAAGGGTTTCATAGACCCGCTCAGCCCTTATTCCTGCCTCAAGAGAGATATAACCGGTGATGTACTATCGACGCAAAACGATGTAACAGCCATACCTATCAGACACTGCAGACCACTTACTCCACATTGTCGAGCTTCGACGACTACTGCCGACGTATGTCCGGAAACCCTCTTCAGTCCGTCTTCTCCACCCCGTCCTTGCATGCTGCGCGCCCTCATGGAAACCCATTGCACCATCTCTCCAGTTCTATCCCGACGACTGCTGCCTCAAAACTTCATGGGTCACGTTACCCGTTTGCTCTTATGAGATCCGGTCTGCCATCTTTGCCGGACAATCCAAAGGTTCACTTTTCCATCCCTCTTGAGACGCTGCCCGCGTTATCCTTACGTATCCGATTTAGCCACACGTGTCCCCACTCCTATTCTCGATGCGCGCTGCCGATTCTCCTCCATGGCACCACAACATTTCGTCACTCCTCCATTGCACTCATCCACCCACCAGACTGTACACACGCCCATGCACCAATAGAAGAGTCGCTTTAGACCAGATCTGAATGGGATAAACTGTGGATTTCTCCCCGCGGAATTCTATTGTGTACTAGCAAAGATAGATCTATGCTTCGGAGAACAATGCAAATGTGGAGCCAACGATTCGCTACATATATCGATCAACGGAATGATACATATGGATCAACGGACTTGCAACATATGCGATCAAGGATGGATCACGGAGGGAAGATAGGGCTGACATAGCGGCATTAATTATTTGTCTCGGTGTTAACTGTCCCGTTCCCCGACCGATGGAGCACAGGGGTGGTGACACATGGATGTGATGTAATGGGACTCTTGCGACCCCCTTACTATCACCAAGCGCACCCCTCCACCAGAAGATGTAGTGTACTCATGTATGACGTTGGGGAGGACATGGAACAACCCCGTCAAGACAGTACGACTTTGTGAGACAACACGGCGACCTTAAGACCGGAGGAAAGCGTCTCCTCCAGACAACCTCCCTCCTACCATGCCCATCGCTCTCAGCACACTCCGCTCGGCAGACAGAGGACCTACATCTCGCTCGCATCGATAACGGGTGCCGACATCACCCGTGCGATCGGACACCGCGCGCTTATGGAGTGCCTCCTAGATAGTTATAGGGTGATGAGGTGGGTGCACCCACAAGTATGCCTTGTTGTCTTTTAAGACACATGTCTCCTAGCTCGCGGTTTACTGGAATGGGCCTTCAAAGTGTGATATATGCACGAGAAATTCGCGCTTAAAATAAAGGTTTTGACTTCTCTGCCCATTGTCAGAAGAACACTTTGGATGAAATGCGCGAGCTTTTACTCCAATTGAACAGATACCTGGAATTGAAAGGCTGTTTCTGAGGACTGACATATAATGGCGTTTTGCGGCACATGCAAGGGAAGAAATGGCCCATGGAGGACAATGTGGTGCGATCTGGCTGGATTAGATCACGGGGAACTGTAAAGACCATAATGTTGTGATGAACCTGTACTGTACAGTTTTGATTTTCTGGAACGTGTACTTAAATAAAGAATGCATGCTTGTTTCTGTGTTCGTTTTTAACTCTGTATTTATACGAAATGTTTTATCTGCTGTACAACACAATGATCTGCACAATTCCACGTCCCTGACGTGGCCGCAAAACCAGGGACCAGTGTTTCAAGTGTTGTCCTGATAAAAAACCGGCCTGTCTGTGCCCTCTGAGACTTGTGGTGCAGGCCATGTGACTGTTGTGCCACCTCCATGTACTGTATACTGTATGTGTCTCTCCAATAAGTACGATGTGCTGTGTTGTATACGGTATTCTTGGATATAAGATTTTTTTTTAATCCACGGTAAGACCATACTGTTGTGTGGAAACTGTATTGTCACTGTTTTTGACCTGCGTGTATTAAAGGTAGAAGATGGTGTTGTGTGTTGTTTTAACTTGTATTTAGACAGAAATTTTTATACTTGCTCGCTACACACTCCACAGGGACCTGCACAATTCCGTCACTGAGGGCCGTCAAACCAGGCACGGTTTTCATAGGTGTCGGTCTGAAAAACCGGGCACTGTCTTTCGCCCTCGAGGACTGTACTGGGGTGCAGACTGTTTTGCACACATCCCATAAGGGCTATGATGTTTTTGACTTTGCGCTTCTTGATAAAGGAGATGTTGCAGGTTGTATATATTTATGAAGAAAACAAGGCGGGCAAGGTACGTTGGTTATTGGGTACTCCAATCTACATGACACTAGCACTCAACACAGTAGCAATCTTCATGGACCCTACTTATTATAGCGTTGTGTGGGTGTATAAAACTGAATATGGATCCGGTGAGGTCCCCCCCCCCTCAGTACACATTTTCTACGGCAGATAGATAAAGTCCTTCATAGTCAGCTTAGGCAGACACAGTTAGGTGTAGAGTACTCAATTTTATAATGGTCAACACATAAAGATTTCATAATCCTTACCCACTTTGTCTATGTTTTTGGGGTCCGCTGTGGCGTTGCAGCCATGGAGGAAATCAATGATACATGTGGAAACAAAGAAGCAAAAGCGCACTGCCAGCGAGTAGGGTCGGAAAATGCCAAAAAATAAAATCCTTGTATTCAAGAACATCCTCTGATAACAAAAGAACCCCAGGGGGGGCAAACAAAAACCCCTCACACATACCACCGCAATCAGACACCGGTGTTGCGTCGTGCGGCGCGCCCCCGCGTTCCAGCGCTATGTCTAAGCAGCCCTTTCCTGACTATTCAGCAAGGTGGAGGTTCCTGCAGCACTGTGTACTTACGTTAGAGCTTTATCCACCGGCAATTTTGTAAGGTCTGCTGTGGTTTCCATCGGATACTTGCGTCCTGGGGGACTAGGGAGCGATAATTTCGGCGAACATCACCCCAAGCAAATAACAAACCTGAATAATAAATTCATAGTGCAGTATATTAACACATCTGTGAATGGTATTGAATTCTGGCTCTGTCACCGAAATTCCTACTAGCAAGGAGGCATATAAAAAGGCAGTTTCTGACTACAGTCAGTTAGAGGTGGGGATGCTTGTCCTCAACAGAGGGTAATCAAAGATCAGAGGGAATTCGAAGAGAGATCATACGGATGGATGTCAGATCCGGATGAGGAGAATGTGCATGGAAGATAAAAAAAGGACCCAATGGTTTAAGATCGCAATGGACAGTATTATCACAATAAAAACAGGTTAGAAATGTACTACAATAAGTACATTAATCTATGTACACGTAGAGGTATCATGAGACAGTCAGAGTGCTTGGCCCGTGTGGTTTAAAAATGCTTGTACCGTTCCTCCTGAAACTCCTTGTCCGCCGCGAGGATGGCGTCGAAGTCACTTACGGTCAACGGGAGGTGACGGACATCGGTAGGGAGTAACAAAAGAGGATAGCGATGGATCAACAGCAACCAGGCGTTTCTTCCACTCAGTGGGCAGCTGCAGCACAAAAGCAATGACCCTGAACAAGCTCTACGCGTTTAGTTGTACTTAGACAACTTCCTTTAGGAGCAGCTGTTAGAGTTAGAATTTATCACACGGCAATTTAATTTCTGTGGTGTTCAGATACACCACGCGGGTGAGCTCTGCAGGCGCAGTTCTTCCCTCTGAGTGGACTACACTGTCCTATTGCAGCCACTGCAGGTACTTTCATATGAACGATGCGCTTAACGAGTGAACTGCAGGACATACTCATTACTCTCTACCGCCCACACAGGCCAGTGTTACCTAGCTACTGTATTCACACAAGTGTGATTGTTGGGGAGTTGAGAATGAATCACACATAGTGACACAGCCTACGAATCCCTATCTAAACAGTATATTGCTGAGGTGCTGCTCACTATTTCATCTATCACCATACCATTCACACAAGTCGCAGGAATAACCGTACCTGTCTGAGGAATTTAGTATACCACCCTATAAACTAAATATTAAATTAAATATAAATATTAATGTTTACACCAGTATATCTTATTAGACTAGTAGCATCTTTTGACTTAAATATGTCTCTAGAGGATACAAAGTAGCAGTTTACCGTATGTTTATCCGTTTTCTCCTGTCTTATTAGGTTCTATGGCACTCTAACGTTATTTACAATTTACTTATGAATGGTGTTGCCGTATAGGGAGACCTTGTGTTGAAAAACAGTTAAACTAGGTGTCAAAGGCTCCCCCACTAATAGCCTTACTCACCAGCTACATTGTAGCCTGATTTCTAGCAATCTGTTACTTTTTATCTGGTGTGGTGCCTTGAAGGGACCCTTTCACAATTATTGGCACGCTATAGATATGAGTACTACTCACTTTATATACCTACCACATTAGGCTTTATTCAGCACATTGGTTAGATACGCAAAAATTAACTTGCCGTTCTAACATAGCCATTGTTAGTACTCTCTATTGAGTGATAATTCTACCAGTTGTGGTCTGATAAAGTGTGCTGCATGATATGCTATTTGACAGACACTTGGGGACTATTCAATTACTTACCACACTGCGGCACCATCTGTTATATTTTTTTTGATTGAATTATTTTAATCTAGGTGCCAGTTACATAAGTTCCTTCATTTACCACCCATTATCAGATCACTATTAACAACTAGAAGGTAGTCTGTGAATTATCCCTTTTAATTGTGTTGGTGTTTAGCTCTTTACTGTTTTACCCGTACACACTAATAAAGGTTATTTTATATTTGTATGTACCACTTCAGTGAGTGCTTGTTCATGGGGGTTCTTTGACTTGCCTAGGCAAGTGTTGCGTTTTGTTGACCCTTCACCCCTGGCACCATCCCATAGACAGTAGCTTGAGCTCACTCCCCCCTCCCCTTATCCCTCATTATACAATACTGTATCTTGCAAGAATTTTCTCAAACAATTATTGTAACTAATTTCTTGTGGGAGAGTCATTGAGGGTATAAATGGGTCATCATGTTATTGTAAACTTGAAAAATTACCGCAGAATAAAATGGTTATATTCTCAAATGCAACAGAAATTGCTATGACGTTTAAAGTTCTAACTGTACACTCGAAGGGAGAAGATATTGGCACTGCATCTACAGTGTAGAGCACAAGTCGAAAAAAACACATACAAATTTATGATTATGAATCCATCGAGTCTCTATCGATAAAAAAGCGACTAGTAAGGTCAATGTAGCTGATCAAGAAAAATATCCATTACTTCAAAGAAAGAAACACCAAATCAAAGAAAAGTGAAAACAAACAGTCCGTTTCACTTATTGCAAAATTCAATGTTTGGAGCGTGTACCCCATCGAAAAGGTGAAACGATACAGCTGCTAGGCCATGTGCTGCTCCCTCATTTAAATTACAGGATATATATCTTTACTAAAGCAGCCTATTCTTGTCTAAGTACCAGTACATTGAACGGTCACAGACTTCAGCACAGTTGCAATACCTGCAACCCTGCTTACAAAGACGAGATGCAGCAAGATGGACAAAACTACAACGCGTATTTGTCAAAACTTACAGCCACAATACGAGTGTTGTAGGATGAAAACAGAGAAGATGTGTACATACCTCGCACTTCTGGGTCAACAACACCAAAAGTGCGGATCCAATGCAGGAAGTCACCGGAGATCTGTATGAGTCAGGATAAATGATTGACTCAACCATGGCTGATCCTGCGTGCCTCACTGGAGCGATTGGTACGGCAAATGAGTTCGCCTTCTACAATTATGGTAAATAAAAATTATTTTTTGCATTTAACATTCATTAATATTGGTCACAATTGGACTACTCATCTGCATCAATACACTATGTATTAGCCACGACTGGATGAAGGGCGTTACATGCATACATTGTGAAATTAGACACTAGGATAAAATAGTAAGTCCGATACAAAATGGACTACATTAACATACATGGAGTACACTTTAAGTGCGGAGTAATAATTAAATTATTATAATTTAGGATAAAGCAGAGTTGCAACTGTAATAGTAAGTAACACACACACACAATTCTGTTTACCCTTCAACATATCAAAAACAATATACGTGTCGCCGCACATGTGACGGGGGGTAGGTGGTCATGTCCAATGCATACTGCCAATGTTTAACGATGGTCCGTCCCCCCACCGACGTGGCGGACACAGTATTGGATGTGAACGTTAGCTTAATGTTAAGGTCGGTGGGCATCTGTCATGCGAGCATGGCGATGGGGGGCGGTGCTTTCACAGCGCTGTTTTGAAGTACAATGTTATCAGTGGGAGGAGTTTAGCGGTGAATTTCATGGTGCCCGTGAGCATGACCTCACGTTGTATCGTTTACATCATGGCTGATCGTCTGCGCTTGGGGCGTGGCAACACGACACTGCAACGTTCATCTCTGTACGTGTGGAGAAAGAAGGCATGGTTGTCTACCAATAACTGCTGCGACCACTTGATTCGAGCAAATAACAGAGTACCTGGCAGAGTACCTGCGAATGAGCCGCTCCGCACCTCTGACAAGCCACGTTGCCGTTTGCCTTACCAGCATTGGTTCATGCCTGGCTGACGGGCGCTGATCTGTTAAATGATAATGATTAGGATTTAATAGGCGCAATGATTAGCGTTCTACCAGAATTGCATAATTCATGAATTGAATGTTCAGTATATATATATATATATACTGTGCCGTATTGCCCAGGCCAGCGGGACTAAAAATGCTTCTAATCCCTGCGGGAAATTAACGCAAATCACTCGGGGCAGCAAACAGTCAAAAAAAACCTCAAACAACCCGGAGTAACACGAATTCGTGGACTGCGAGCTCGAATAAAGGGTGTCGCCAGTGTATGTATGTTAAGGCGATCATCTGCGTCCTGCTAGCAGCACAATGAGGGAGAATATGATTTTGTAGCACAGCGTACACATCGTCTTGGAAACCATGCCGCAAATACTTAGTCCACCGATGCGTGCTGCGACGCTGCAACAACACGGGTGTGTGCGCACATATATGTATCAGGCCCCGGAATCACCATACTGTAGAGTGTTGCGAAACATCGGCATTCGAAAACATTACATATTTCTGTCTGATGACAGTTGAGCATTGATGTTGAAACTATATTTCCTTCTGCTGAAGATCAGCATTTATTCATATTTTAGATCAGTAATCGTATAATGCAGAAAGATAGTACATGTGCAAAAGAAACATAATTTTTTTTGCTCTATTTCTAGATGTCGGTTATAATACATGGGACCAATGGATGATTGAGATGGACCCAATCCAAATATTACCTGAGTGTGACGCGTCTATACATATGAATTTGATCAATATGTTACAATGATTGCAAACACTGTTGCGCTGGATTACGAATATACAAACTTAGTAGACCCATAGTGTTTTTTTTTACTATGCATTCTTACTGATCCAGAATGAGGTTGTTAACACCAAAATGTCACTACATTGACATATGTATTGAATATTTGCATAACATTAATAGGTTGAAATGTCAGTGATATGTATAAAAAATTATCACTATTGTAAACACAAAAAATATCATATACTATACGTGAAAGGTTCAATGTTAAATCATAGACATTCTACATTCTTAAACCGTTAAACCTAGTATAGAAAGTACAGTATAACATTAGTGACTTGTTTGAACAAACATGTCATGTAAATATACATATACCGATTATTGTAGTGCAAAAATAACATACCATTCGTTATTTAGGTTTTGTACACATGATTATTAACACTGTAAACATTTGGTTTTCCATGTAAAAACACAATGAAGAACAGTTTTAATTATTATTATTACACGTTACACACCATACATAGCTACGTGAAGGCTTGATTTAAATAAAACCATTAGATGTAAATGGAAAATTGTGACAAATAACATTGCATTAACAGAAACACACACACACACTACCACACACAACGTTACATTTTGATGAATGTGACGACCAACATAGTACTTAATCATGTGACTAGCTTACATTTGTTATAAAGGTATGATTATCATGATTCCTAATCGATTGATGTGAAGTGAAATGAAAATGTTGCTCATAACCTTATCATTGTGTTATTAGAAGCAAAAAACATATGTGAATATGACTACAAACCTTTGAATGTGGTACATTTTCATTACAAAGTTGATATACGTCAAATCACAAACACATCTTAAGTCGAGTACACATGTGGAAATGGAATTAATGAAGATGAAGATTGAAGAGAGAGAATAACTAATGACCGACATTGCCAATGATAATGATGTGTGGCACTTGTTGCTTATTTGATTACAAACATGCATGAGTGTTCACAATCACTAATGTGCAGTAAGTCATGAGTTCATTTTAACAGTTCAATACAGTCATTCCAATAACCCCAACGTCTATACAAACAACACGACACAATACATGAAGGACATCTTTTAAAACCTGAAAAACTTATTCATGAAGTTAAGTTAAACATTGTATACAATACAGTAGACGATGTTGTCTCTTGATACAAGAAGTTTCATGGGCAAAAACACAGGAACACGCATCGAGTATATGACTGCAAAAATTTACATTGAGAAAAAAACAGATTCGTATTTCATTCAAATGTCATTCTGATTATTATAAATAAATAGTTAAAATTTACAATGTGTATTAAAAAGGAGAAGATATCTGAAGAATGTGAGCTCAAATACGCTATATGCGACACATCATTGACACACACATGTCACACTACAGGTGAAAAATTATTATCTACAAACGATTGCAGATACTATTGGTGTGCTTAAACATATTTTAATGTCTTGAAGGCCTAAAAGAATTTTAATGGACACCACAATATCGATTGATACACATTTATTCCCTCCGGTACACACAAAATATTTGTGTTAACATTTTTCATTCAACTGCTGATGAGGACAATACCGGTGCCAGATGTTACATTGTACACAGCAGAGAGATAAAGGTTCGGTAGTACGATATGTGATCTCGCGTCATAGGTGAAGAGAGTTGGACACATGTTTTTCACAAACATGAATGAATACATTCTATTTATATTATGCAAATAGTTAGTTGCTTACAGAAAAATATGTGAGTCTCGATACTACATTAGCCGGTCTCCACACCAACAGGATTGCTCTGCTCAAGTCACCTGATACATTCACGGGGAGGGGGCTCCTACTCCAAGCCTGACGTTATCCAAGCTTTCAGATTTGTCTGATGCCAAATTTGAGCAAAGGCAGCAAGCAATTACAATATCTGACACTTTCTCAGGCTGTATTGAGGCCCACCAGTACGATATAAACACCGAACCTCAGATTTGAGCAGCGCCAAAGTCCGCTCAATGCAGATCTTGTAGATCTTATGGCTACATTATACTCTCTCTGCTTCAGATTCAGATTGAGGGTTTGGCACCGGTAGTCAAGAGCAAGGCCTAATCCGTTAGACTGAGTATCGATTATCGTATATATACAGTGGTTGACAATCACCAAAAAATTCTACTCGCCACACAAAAAATCTACTCGCCATGTTCCTAGTACCAAACGTTGTGCTGCGTGGGCCATAATATTTATCGCCCTCGGGTGGTGAAATACACTCGCCCGGGGCGAGCGAGCAAATGCATAGGTTTGAGAACACTGATATATTATATATATGATTCTATATATATATATATATATATATATATATATGTATATAAGTGGTTGACAAATCACCCATAAAATCTATTCTCCCGAACAAAAAAATTATATACCGCAACATAGCCCTCGCCCTCAGGAAGAAAGCCAGTATAAAGTAGGTTATTCGGGTACGTTATAGGGGTTAAGCTATATAGGGTAAATAAGAGATCCATGAGTGTGAGAGGAACAGAAAAGAGAGTGTGAGAGAGAGAGAAGACAGAGAGGAGTGGTGAGAGAGAGGAAGACGGAGAGAGGGTGTGGAAAGAGAGACAGACATTGACGAGGCTTTTATATATATATATATATATACACAGTGGTTGACAAATCACCAAAAAATCTACTCGCCACACAAAAAAATCTACTCGCCACCTAGTACCAAATGTGTGCTGCTTGGGCCAATATTTACTCGCCCGGGGGTTAAATCACTCGCCCGATTATCCCGGTTATGTGCGGTTTTGTGTCGTTTCGCCCGGAGTGAACTGCGTTATTTTCGCGCTCGTGATATTAGCATTTTATTCTCGCTGTCTGCAATACTGCAATGCCGTGTAGAAACTCAGGGGGGCGTTTGCGAGCTGTTGTCTTGGAAGTCTAATACCTTCGCGGTTCAACCTACGTCAGTACACAGTCTGTGTGTGCGCGTGCAGTAATTGTAAATTTGCATATTTAAAGTATACATGCATTTGCGGTGTTGTGCTGCTGTACAGTATGTCTCATTTGAAAATTGTTGGAACGCATAGGCGTGTACTGTACTGTAACTGTGTCACATTTCAGCATATACAGCGCTCTCCCCTCGCTCGGGATAATTAACTGCACTGCAGGGTATTTCAACTTATCTTCTGTGCAATGCAGTGCATCTCTCCCACACCATTCCTTTGATCGTGTGTCTGGTTTCAATCACATTTCAATCACATTCCTGCTTGACAGCAGGAATTTACTGCGCATGCGCCTGTAACTTTGCCCACCACTGCTTGCTTCAGTGAGTGAATAATAATTTTTTTATTGTAATTTTTTTTCTCCACAAGCTTGCAAAAACCATCTTACTGTATTACGATATTCATTCTGTACTGTACAGTAGCTTTTGTCTGCGACCCTGTGCGTTTGACTGCACATGGTTGATTTGTGTGCTTTTTACGTATTGTATTTGGGGGTGTATTATTATGATGAACTGCCTTTTGAAATTAAAGTATGTCTTTAGCTTTGAACTTCCTGCACCTGTCTTTAATTTTTGGACTCTTGCCATTGTGTTTTGAATCCATCCATAGCCGAGCTTGAAAGCCTCACTGCGCCTGCGTGTAATCCTTATTCAGATGGGAGCTATTTAGCTGCTTAGCTGCTTACTGAGCATGAGTCACCCAACCCCCCACTCTCCACAGAGTCATTCGACAGACACCTGCACAGAGTCATTCATTTTCTGAAGTTAGTCATTGTGTTTTTAATCCGTTCCTAGCCGAGCGTCAATCGCCTCACTGCGCCTGCGTGTACTCTAAGCCTCTTTAAGATGGGAGCTAGCTGCTTACTGCGCATGAGTCACCCAACCCCCCCCCTCTCCACAGAGTCATTAATTTTCTGAATCTTGCCATTCTGTTCTTAATTCGTCCATAACCGAGCTTCAAAACCTCACTGCGCCTGCGTGTGATCCTTTTTCAGATGGGAACTATTTAGCTGCTTAGCTGCTTACTGTGCATGAGTCACCCAACCCCCCCCCTCTCCACAGATTCGTTAGTTTTCTGTATCTTGCCATTATGTTCATAATCCATCCATAGCCGAGCTACAGTACAAAGCCTCACTGCGCCTGCGTCTAATTCACTTTGAGACGGAAGCTTTGAGGCTTTGTTTACGGCAACGTTTAGGAAAATCCCTTCTCGAAATTGATTTGCACAGAGCATCACCTTGATATTATAATAATAATAATTGCATGTTTTTGTATAGCGCTGTTAGTTACAGTATACGTAGTGCTTTGCAGAGACATTTTGCAGGCACAGGTCCCTCCCTGTCCCGTGGAGCTCACAATCTACTGTATGTTTTTGGTGCCTGAGGCACAGGGAGATAAAGTGACTTGCTTTTTCTGTACTGTTTTTGGGGGTTGTATTTGGGGGTTTATTGATCAAATTATTATGATGAACTGCCTTTTGAAATTACTGTACTCTACTCTACAGCATGTAATTTCTTTGAACTGCAGCACAACTAATCCTTCATCCCTCCCCCACGCACACACAAACTCTTTTCGACAGACACCTCCACAGAGTCATTCATTTTCTGAAGTTAGTCATTGTGTTTTTAATCCGTCCCTAGCCGAGCGTCAATTGCCTCACTGCGCCTGCGTGTACTCAAAGCCTCTTTGAGATGGGAGCTAGCTGCTTACTGCGCATGAGTCACCCAACCCCCCCCTCTCCACAGAGTCATTCGACAGACAATTCCACAGAGTCATTCATTTTCTGAAGTTAGTCATTGTGTTTTTAATCCGTCCCTAGCCGAGCGTCATTTGCCTCACTGCGCCTGCGTGTACTCTAAGCCTCTTCATTAATTGTCAACTGGTAACAATTGGTTTAATCTCACTCCTCCCTACTTTTTAAGTAGCGGGATTTTCCATGTACCTGTGCAGGACAGGTCTATTAAGATCTTTCTCCTTCCACTGTAGAGGTAAATGAGAATACTCACAGGTAGTGTTAGGACCTGCATAGTGGCCATGCCCTGACGTGGCTGCAGGTTTATAACGCTTTGGCCGAAGGCTTTAGCTACAGTAAATGACCCTTCCTTAAGAGAATACAAACATTTAAGTATTTTACTATGTATTTTATTTCACATTGGATGTAGCATTGGGTATATTTGTCTTTTCTTGTAAACATATATAGATGCCATGTTGTAAAAAAAAGGAAATTGATATAATAAAGAAAATGTTTACACGCCAACAGATTTTAGTTGCTTAGTACATGCAATGATTATTCCACTACTAAAAATGACCTGCTAACACACTGGTATCTGTTTGGTAGGCTGAATATTGTACTGTACACTTGCAGGAATAAGTCAATAACTGAGGCATAATGAAAGTTAAGGACAAAGACATTTGTTATGTTAGTATCATAAAGGACAGATTGTTGCATATTAGGCAAAAAACATCAAAGGGAGAAAATATCAGGTCAAGCCAGCGGGTATGCACTCTGTGACACCATCTGAAGCAAAGATTCCAGGAATGGATTACTAGGAATTCTAATGCAGCTCCGAGCTGCAGGGTCTAAGTAATAGTTGAAGTTAGTTAAGGCCAAGGGCAAAATTGATAATCTCCATTATCTGCAACCGTGATGTTGTCCGGTTTATAAATGATGCAATACTAAAAATGTCTGGAGGCTTAATGCAGCCTATTCCTCAGGGATGTGAATCTGTAATTGCAAGCTCTACAGCACTGAACATTTCATGAGCAGTTGTTTTTGGTGCATTAAGCTTAAACAGCTGGCATTACTTCACACCTACATCATCCGAAAGCAATTCCAGGTCCATTTCTACTATGTTATTATAACTTTGTTTTTTGTTGTTTACAATACTCTACTAATAGCAAATGCTGTACTAATAATAATAATATGCTGAGCACTACAAAAAAGTAAAACATAGAATAAATAGCAGAGTGTTTGACCACATACACTGTATGATACAAAGGTGATTTCATGTAGATTACAAACCATATCATCAAGATTTCTGTTCAGATGTACTTAACGTGGGACTTAACGTTGGCCCCCACCACATTATTATGTTGGAGCGGTTGCTGCATTAAAGCATTTCTGTGGCGGAAGTCCCATTCAGAAACATGAGCCTCCCGCAGCGTGATCACGGCAGACAATGTCCCCAGCACACGCAGACTTTTGCTTTTTGCCCTGGGAACAGTTTGTTGTGCTACATCTGTGTGTCACATGTGTTTCACAGGTAACGCAGAAAGGACAATAAACTACAGTACAGTAAGAAACGGGGTATTTTGGGGCTATCTGTTCAAATTCAATTAAAGTGGAAGAAAAGAAAAAGACATTAGTGAATGTAACTTTTGTAGACCTTGGTAAAATAAGTGTATAAATACTGTAAATTACCATATTAACAAGGCAGAGAAAAAGCTTCACTTACATCATGACTAATGGCAGGTGCTGCAGACTGTATATGGGCGACATTTCTTGGTGATTTGGTATCCTTCTCGGATTGTCTGGTTCCTTTGGTCTACGGATTTCCGCTGACCGGTCTTAAAAAGGCCAATTTGCCTTTTCCGAAAAAACTTTTTCTATCACCGACAGTCCACACGACGGATTAATAATTAAAACCAA
This sequence comes from Ascaphus truei, assembly GCA_036426205.1. Taxonomy (NCBI): domain Eukaryota; kingdom Metazoa; phylum Chordata; class Amphibia; order Anura; family Ascaphidae; genus Ascaphus; species Ascaphus truei. The sequence continues at coordinate 9,032 of WSYH01008495.1, read as the reverse complement.
AAACCGTAAAACTGTTATCCGCATAAAAAGGAGCCGAGGTGTATATATTGAGGTGCAGCATCCAGGACATACTTTATTTATTTTTTTGGATCATAACATTTTCTATGACAATTATTATTATTATTATTATTATTATTATTATTATTATTATTATTATTATTGTTATTAAGTTCTTATAAGTATATATGAAAATGTACATCTGTTGGAATGCTGACCTGCTATTGGACCTTTGGGTAATCCTTGTGGATGGCCGACAAGAGTCAGCGAGTCTAATTGCTATCTGGTTTTAACAAATGCAAATGTAGATGTAATTAACGTGGCTGACCAACTGCTGGCACCACGCAATGCAGGGCTAATTAGCTCCTTGATTGGCCTGCAGTTGCATGATCTTACCCTTTGTCATATGATGATTCAATAATCACAACATCATGAACACTTTTGCATCATATATTAGTCCTATTTGAATATTGATTGGCACGTTTGGGGGTTTGTCCAGATTCTCTAAATCAGCTTTCCGAGTTATTCCGGACTACATGACTATAACTACGCGTTCCGAATAGAGAGAAAAACACAATGTAGCTTCTGCTACCCGCTTGAATATGATCTATTTTTGTTAGATTTTTATTTAGTTTTGCTTGGATGACGACTATTATATGATTTGTGTCATAGCCTAGATATACTTTCCAATACATTGGATTACAAAGAGAGTCATTGCACTCTACCTTAAATAAATATTTTACTTAATTAAATACTTCATTCCTTATTTGCTATTGTTGCTGGCATACTACAACTGGACTGCCTAATCCCTACAAATGATTAATATAGGCTTTCTTTATAACCTGTTGCTACTTTGATGTATCATTCTATTTTTTTCACAATGTATAACATTTGACAGTAATTTCTTTCACACCAACTCTACACATTCTCCTCACTACGGGAAGCACAGTGGCAGATTGACTAGCAACCACTTTGGAGTATTTTCATGCATTTATTTTCATATACTTCTTTCTCTTTCTTTTTTCTTTTCTTTTGGTGTTATATGTATGTGTCAAAATTCAACCTGCAAATTATTTGCATGATTTTTAAAACATTCCTGCAATTCCATCGGCATGCCAGTGCCGGACACTATTCGTACATTCGATTTGAACTAAAATTTGATTCACCCAGAACCTGAAAATATGGGTTTTGCTGAGGAGAGAGAAATAAACAGGGGCACAGAGGGTACCTTGATGAATGTCCCATAGTGGACTGAATTGTTTTTTTATAATTATTTGGCGATAATACAAGAGCTTTATTTCACTAAGATATGTGTGCTGTGGTCTTCCTACAGACTTTGTTTGGGTGATGTATTTACAGCTGCAACTGCTGGTTATAGAATGCTTGCCTTGAGAATTCTGCACTTAAACCCATCCCATGCTGCAAGATTCCTGAAGCCAGACTAATGACCCATTGGATTAACACAGCAGGGGTCCCTGCATTTGAATGGGACTCATGCTGTGTGAATCCTACCTGGCTGTGTGTCCCATTCAAACGCAGGGACCCCCACTATTACAGCCTGCTGTGTACCATCTCAAGAGATACTGCAAGATGGTCACAGATTTTCCTTGGCAAGCAGTCTACAACCGGCAGTTGCATCTGTATGATGACTTTATGATACACACACATGACATTTATAGATTTTTGTCAACAGATGCCACAGACATGTGCCAGCTGGTGGGATAACTTGTTAGCTTGCACTACATTCTTGGATGCGGCTAATTGTATTGTATTGTATGTCTTTATTTATACAATGGTTTCACAATGGTGTCTGCTCCCGCTGGCGCATTGTGTGTCCTGCTACAATGCGCCAGCAGGAGCAGTAACATCTGCCCCATTTGTATATACAGTAGGAATGACTACTTTGTGGTTTATGGTATATGTATCTATAGATAGATCTATACTTACAGTGTAGATATATTTCTTCCCTCAAATTCTTATCTCACTGCCTCAAAATGTCAGGAAGGTGGCAAAAAGGTGTCCAAGAAGATGTATAGTGGCACTTGTGCTTGTAGGTTCAACTATACTATTAACGTTAGAACAATATAACATATTTAAGTGGGAACAGTACTTGCAAAAATGCAAATGAGGCTGGGCTCTACCCTCATACATGGAAGACATCAAAAAGCAATGGTCCTCATTCTCAGAGGGTCGGATTGTTCCTTGCTGTGAAAGCATTCAGTAAGAAGTCATGAAGGCAGAGGGTGCTAAGAATCAACGGAGGTTAAACAAAAACAGTCATTCAGACCTCGATCTTGTTACCTACCCCTCACTCCACTCACTGCAATAACTGGAAGACGAACTTGAGAAGATTAAATGGAATATTGTTTGCCTTAGTGAAATAATATGAACCTCATAGAGCTCAAAAGAACATATTATAATGGTGAAAATGAAAGAATCAGTGTAGTACTGTGTAGGCTTCATCATTAACAATAGATGGATAAACAACATTTTCAAGTATGCAAGCTCATTGGAAAGAGCAGCCAGAACCATAATTATGTTAACAAAGAGATAAAAACTGTAAATAATCCCAGAGAGAGAAGCAGTCTCTCTCTGTGTCTCCCTGAACAACTCTTGCAGAAAACCAATGTTTTATTATTTGTAAAGGGGTCCCAAGAGCTATGTCTGAAAATAAGGGGGTTCACCTCTGCAGACTCCCACCTTCAATACAATATACAGTAGTATAGTGCAGTATAGAATAGCAAAATAATACAACATAGTTTAACATTAAACATACATACCTTCATCCCCCTTACTTCATTACATTAGTGGCTAACTGCTAAGGTAATCAAGGGGTTAACCCCTCCCGCTACCCCGAAGGGAGGCCTAGCCACCCACCCCAGGGCAACTACCCCCTTCACCCACCCCTCTACCCTCCACAACCCCCCCACCACCACACACAGTAATGGACAATATCCCTATTAGCCATATACAGTGGCGACAGCCTTTAGTCTAAATCGGCTAGATCCGCGATTTTCAGATTATCCTGGTTATGTGCGGTTTTGTGTCGTTTTCGCCCGGAGTGAACTGCGTTATTTTCGCGCTCGTGATATTAGCGTTTTATTCTCGCTGTCTGCAATACTGCAATTTATTATTATTTTTTTATTTTTATTTTCTCCACAAGGCTGCAAAAACATCTTACTGTATTACGATATTCAATCTGTGCTGTACAGTAGCTTTTGACTGCGACCCTGTGTTTGACTGCACATGGTTGATTTGTGTGCTTTTACGTACTGTATTTGGGGGAATATTATTATGATGAACTGCCTTTTGAAATTAAATTATGTCTTTAGCTTTGAACTTCATGCGCCTGTCTTTAATTTTTGGAATCTTGCCATCGTGTTTTGAATCCGTCCATAGCCGAGCTTGAAAGCCTCACTACGCCTGCGTGTACTATAAGCCTCTTTGAGATGGGAGCTAGCTGCTTACTGCGCATGAGTCACCCAACCCCCCCCTCTCCACAGAGTCATTCGACAGACACCTCCACAGAGTCATTCATATTCTGAAGTTAGTCATTGTGTTTTTAATCCGTCACTAGCCGAGCGTCAATCGCCTCACTGCGCCTGCGTGTACTCTAAGCCTCTTCGAGATGGGAGCTAGCTGCTTACTGTGCATGAGTCACCCAACCCCCCCTCTCCACAGAGTCATTAATTTTCTGAATCTTGTCATTGTGTTCTTAATCCGTCCATAGCCGAGCTTCAAAGCCTCACTGCGCCTGCGTGTGATCCTTTTTCAGATGGGAGCTATTTAGCTGCTTAGCTGCTTACTGCGCATGAGTCACCCAACCCCCCCCCCCTCTCCACAGAGTTGTTAATTTTCTAAATCTGGCCATTGTGTTCTTAATCCGTCCATAGCCAAGCTACAGTGCAAAGCCTCACTGAGCCTGCGTGGAATTCTCTTTGAGATGGGAGCTTTGAGGCTTTGTTTACGGCAACGTTTTGGAAAATCCCTTCTCGAATTTGATTTGTACAGAGCATCACCTTGATATTATAATAATATTAATAGCATGTTTTTGTATAGCACTGTTAGTTACAGTATACGTAGTGCTTTGCAGAGACATTTTGCAGGCACAGGTCCCTCCCTGTCCGGTGGAGCTCACAATCTACTGTATGTTTTTGGTGCCTGAGGCACAGGGAGATAAAGTGACTTGCTTTTTATGTACTGTATTTGGGGGTTGTATTTGGGGGTTTATTGATCAAATTATTATGATGAACTGCCTTTTAAAATTACTGTACTGTACTCTACAGTATGTAATTTCTTTGAACTGCAGCACAACTAATCCTTCATCCCTCCCCCACGCACACACAAACTATTTTCGACAGACACCTCCACAGAGTCATTCATTTTCTGAAGTTAGTAATTTTGTTTTTAATCCGTCCCCAGCCGAGCGTCAATCGCCTCACTGCGCCTGCGTCTACTCTAAGCCTCTTTGAGATGGGAGCTAGCTGCTTACTGCGCATGAGTCACCCAACCCCCCCCTCTCCACAGAGTAATTCGACAGACACCTCCACAGAGTCATTCATTTTCTGAAGTTAGTCATTGTGTTTTTAATCCGTCCCTAGCCGAGCGTCAATCACCTCACTGCGCCTGCGTGTACTCTAAGCCTCTTTGAGATGGGAGCTAGCTGATTACTGCACATGACTCACCCAACCCCCCAAACCCTTTGAGGCTTTGTTTATGGTAACGCTTTGGAAAATCCCTTCTCGAATTTGAAATGTAAATCTGATATGCACAGCATTGTGAGAATTGAGAGTAAAAAAAACCATTAACTGATTCATGTTGTTTTGTCATTCATTCTTATACTGTAGGGGTGGGGGGGAGGGGGTGTGGTTGTTGTCAATGATTATGATTACCAGGAATGGGAATAAATATTTATTTTATTTCTACAGGAACAGCAAAATACAAATATAAAAATAATCATGAATAATACATAATGCAGTCTTTATTAAGTTCTTCTGGCAGATTGAAATTGGATAAACATTTACAAAACATTTGTAAAACATGGAGAAACATGAATTATGCACCTTTATAATAATATTATTTAATAATATATATACTGTAATGCATAATATATATATATATATACATTATACATAGTAATATTATTTTTTCCACCTTTATCTTGTTCCTCATTCCGTTTACAGTACAGTAGTTCATTGAGAGAGGAGAGGTTTTGTGTACATCAATACTGCTGTTTATATACTGAACATTTTACTGTACAAAACAGATTAGACTGGACACAAAACCCACCTCCCCCCAGGCCACCCTTTTTTCCTGAAAGGACAAGAAAACAAAAAATTAGTGCAGTTACAGTATGTGCGTACTGTATTATAGCATTGTGTGATGTGCAAGAAATAAATTGAGCAGTTAGTAGGCAGTTACTGTAGTACTGTCAAACTAGTCTATGCTGGAACTACTGTATATTCTGACTACTGTTATGTGAGGATTCTGGAGCCACGCCGCTCTCGGCGTGCTCCTCACTTACGGTAGGAATTAAAATTAAAGTCTTGAAAAAAACAAAGCCCAGCGGGCTTGTCGAGCGTTCAAACGCTGTGCCTTTCTAGGTAGAGGAGATTCTTATGATCCTCAAAATGGTAATGTGGTTCTCAGTCCCCTCTAAGAAATGTCTCCCACTCCTCTAAAGCCAACTTGATCGCCAAAAAGCTCCCTAGTCCCGACATAAATCCGTTCAGCGGACGAGAATTTCTTCGAAAAAAACGCACATGGATGCAGTCTGGCTAAGGAGAAGTTCTCTGGGACAGAACAGCCCCAGCCCCAATGTCCGAAGCATCTACCTCCAAGGTAAATGGGAGTTTAGGATCTGGTGGGTGAGGATTGGGAGCAGACACAAAAGCCCTTTTTAGCCGATCAAACGCCTTTATGGCGGACTCCGACCCAGATGAAGGATCAGTACCCTTCTTGAGGGTCAGTTATTGTAATGGTGGAAGTAATTGCGGATGAAACGGATATGTTTCAAAATAAAAACTGCACGGCTCTAGATAGTCTGGAGATATTGGGAGGGAGTTGTAAAAAGCGCGGTAACAGTTTCGACGAGGCCAGTCCAGAAAGCCTTAAGTTTCTCTGGATCCATATTGAAACCGGAATCCGAGATGACGTAACCCAAAAAGCGCAACAGATTTGAGGTGGGTAACTGACATTTCTCCAGTTTCGTCAAAAAATGTTCTCCTCCCGAAGACGTAACAATACTGTTAACATGTTTGATGTGTTCTTGAGTGGATTTAAAAAAATGAGGATGTCCTCCAAGTAAACAAGTAAGAAATGATTCAGAATTCCCGAAGATCTCGTTGACAAAATCCTGGAAAACTGCTGGTGCGTTCACAAATCCGAACGCAATAACCAGATATTCATAGTGGCCGTCATGAGTTGTTAAAAGCAGTCTTCACTCGTCCCCCTCTCGTATCCTTACTAGATTGTAGGCACCATCTTAGACTCCAGTTTTAGAAATATATTTGCTCCCTGGAGAGATCGAAGAGCTCGGTATTAACGGCAGAGTATAGCGATTTTTACGAGTGATATTTTCAAACCCCGGTAGTCTATGCATGGACGAGAGCCGTCCTTTTTCTTACAAAGAAGAAACCTGCTCGACCGGGGAAGACGATTTTCTTGCTGATGAAACCCTTTCTAAGTTCCTCCGCGATGTAGTCATGGCCCTTGTCTCTGGGAGAGAGGAGGATAGGATCTTGCCCTGGGAAGAGTGCAACCTGGAAGTAGGTCGATAGGACAAATCAAAAAACGGTTGGAGGTAGAATCTCGGAACGTGTCTTGTCGAAATACATCACGGAATTCCAGTACTCAAGGTAAGGATTAATTTTCTCAGTATAAGGTAGACAAACCACCAATTCTCTTGAAAATCGGGTACAGGTCTTAGCACAAGAAGGAGCCCACTGATAGGTTTCTGATCCGTCCAGTCGATGCGAGAATTATGAAGTTGAAGCCAAGGAAGACCAAAATCAACTCAGCAAAGGAGTGTGGATTACATCGAGGGTAATGATCTCCGTATGGACGTTAACGAATTGTAGAGAAGGGGCACCGTCTGTAGCGTGATAAATGCTGGTTAAGCGGTCGACGTCAATCGCCTACCAGTCTACCGGCGTCCTCCTGTGACCAAAGGGATATTGTTCAGTCTAGCAAAAGTTCTCACAATGAAATACCTGCAGAACCAGAGTCAATGAATGCTTGTGCCGGAGTGTGAAACCCTCTCCAGAAAGTGTAATCGGCAAGGTTTCCTGGTAAGGAAGGATGTTCTGGACAATGGAAGAAAGTGTCAATATTCCCAACGAAACTCGCGGATCTCATTGGGAGCTGGCATTTCCCGGTGGTGAGGGACAGCGGGTACACGTGTACCGGAATTGCCCAGTACATGCAAAGGCCGCCTTGCCCGACGCAGTTTCTCAGCAGGAGACAGCCTATTGCCTCCCAACTGCATGGGTCTGGAATGTCCCCGGAAGGAGGTAACGAGCAAGACGAAGGAGGGGAGCAGAGTTCTTGAGACCGTGGACGTACATGGGAACGCTCTTATCTCCGCTCCAGCAGACGCTGATCCACACGAATAGAGAGAGCGAATCAACTCTCCAGGTTTAGTGGGACGATCACGTGCAGCAAGCTCATCTTTTAGGGTCTCAGAAGGCCTTGCCAGAATGCCGAAAGATGAGCCTCATCATTCCAACCTGTCTCAGCAGCAGGGTGCGGAACCCACTGCATACATGGCAAACCGAACGATCTCCGGATTATGTGGTGAAGAGCAGAAGGATGCCGTTAACCTCCGTGCGGGAGTATCGAAGACTCTCGGAATTCCTCGACGAAGAGATCGATGTCCTGTGTGATGGCACCCTGTCGTTCCCAAATGGGAGAGGCCCACGCCAGTGCCTGATCGGGAGAAGGAGTAGATGTAGCCGACCTTGGAGACAGAAGACACAAAGCGAGAGGGAGAGAGTTTAAATTGGACGAGACATTGATTAATGAAACCCGGCATCCTTGAGGATCCCCCATGTTCTGGGAGGCGGAATCCGGGTTCCGGAGCGACGCAGACGAGGTGTCGGAGCAGGAATACCGGTACAGGACTGCCACGGAGACAGTTGCTGATTGAGGGTACGAACCTGAAGAGTAAGGTATGGACGCTTGCTGCAGGCATCTATCCGTTTATGCTGATTGGTCTAGGTAAGTCTCTATCTGGTAAACAGACCATATGAGCGTAGTGCTCGATAGCGTATGGTCGAAGGGGGGTCCATGTTTGTAGGGTGAGCATAATGTTAGGATGTGCTCACCACCAAACGAGACGGGACCCGGTGCTGAGGTGGGATAGGATATAACGCCACCACAGCCACGAGAGCACGTCTTGATTGAAGAGTGGTTGGGATTCCGGATCGGAGTAGGAGAGTACGGTAGGTAGAGAGGCCGTTAGCCAAGTCCGGGGTTAGAGAGAGGGGACGTTGTCGTTTATACGTAAGCCAGGATCTGGATGCAGAGGTGCGGAGAGTCGTGTAGCCGTATGCCGAGTTCGGGATGCCAGAGTACGGTAGAGTAGCGGAAGCGGTTCAGTTCACGAGGAAGTCTGCGGAATAGACTAAGGAGGCAGGGAATGGTGAGAACAATGGTTCTATGCTCAGCCAACGAGTCAGTGACTCTGCAGGTTATATTAGGAGAGAGGAACCAATAGCAGCGCAGCAAGGTAGGGGTGTGTGGAAAGCCAGGTTACAGCAGGTGTAGGTTCAGAAGCAGTCCAGGGAAGGAGCCATAAAGCCCAGCAGCCTGCTATGTTAGTGGTAGCCATACACAAGGGCGCTGTGCCTTTAAGAGGCGGGACGCCTCCGTGTGGCCGCGCCTCCGTGAGGCAGGGCCATCGGCTGCGTGTGCGGACCCCCGACCCTGCTCTGAGAGCAGAGAAAGGAAGATTGCGCGCGCGCATAGATGGAAGAGCTGACGGCGGCTTGCCTCCGGAGTCCACGTGTGCCGCGGGAGACCAGATGGAGCTGCAG
>WSYH01008494.1:0-28939 GCA_036426205.1 Ascaphus truei | reverse complement strand
ATCATTCACCCAGTAGCCCAAGCACGCTGCCTAGGGGTCACACTCGACTCCTCTCTCACATTCGCCCCTCACATTCAAAACATTTCTAAAACTTGTCGCTTTTTCCTCCGCAATATAACAAAGATACGCCCTTTCCTCTGTTGTTCGACTGCTAAAACTCTGACTCAGGCCCTCATTCTCTCCCGTCTTGATTACTGTAACCTCCTGCTGTCCGGCCTTCCTGCCTCTCACCTGTCTCCCCTACAATCTATCCTAAATGCTGCTGCCAGAATCACTCTACTCTTTCCTAGATCTGTCTCAGCATCTCCCCTCATGAAATCCCTCTCCTGGCTTCCGATCAAATCCCGCATCTCACACTCCATTCTTCTCCTCACTTTTAAAGCTTTACATTCTTCTGCCCCTCCTTACATCTCATCCCTAATTTCTCGGTATGCACCATCCAGACTCTTGCGTTCTTCTCAAGGATGTCTTCTTTCTACCCCCTTTGTATCTAAAGCCCTCTCCCGCCTTAAACCTTTTTCACTGACTGCCCCACACCTCTGGAATGCCCTTCCCCTCAGTACCCGACTAGCACCCTCTCTATCCACCTTTAAGACCCACCTTAAGACACACTTGCTTAAAGAAGCATATGAATAGCACTGTGGATATTCTAAACACGATACATAATGCTTGGCCCCCTGCAGACGCACTTACCAGAACTCCCTCCTACTGTCTCTGTACGTTCTCCCTACCTACCAATTAGACTGTAAGCTCCTTGGGGCAGGGACTCCTCTTCCGAAATGTTACTTTTATGTCTAAAGAACTTATTCCCATGATCTGTTATTTATATTATCTGTTATTTATTTGATTACCACATGTATTACTACTGTGAAGCGCTATGTACACTAATGGCGCTATATAAATAAAGACATACAATACAATACAATCATAGAGAAGCACAGTGATAGGAAACCCTACCCTATCAACAAAATTCTCAGATGAAGGAGAATTAGGGTTAACAAAGGTAGCGCTCTGATGTAATGTGATCCTTATAAGACTCAACGTGATAAGTATCAGAAAGATTTCATCAATATTGACACAGTCCATCCAGCTCTAATATACATTCGATCCCAATAGAAGCAAGTCCAGAGGTTTAAAGCAGATTATCCCTCAATGTAAATAGACATCTGTTGTTAAGCATTGAAAGACGCTGAAGGATCAAAAAAGAAAGCCTCCTCCCCTGAACTCACGGATACCGGAGCTTGCGGACGAACAAGGAAGCAGCACAGCGGTAGGCAGCACTGCACAAGAGAGTCCTTTGCAGCTCAGCAACACAGCAGAACCACGGATCCAGCTGATCTTTTGCAAGGCGCCAAAGCAGGACAGTCAGGCAGGGGGTACCCCAGGAAACAGACGAACTACCCCGACGTACGTTTCGCCGTGATATGGGCTTTTTCTTAGGGGTCTAACCGGATACGTTTTGTTGCATATTTAAGCCAGATTGGCTAAACATTGCTCCAATCAGGAGTAGGTGGGAGGAGAGTTGACAGCTAAACAGAGTTCACATAGGTTGATCTGGATAACAGGGAGGAGACAAAATCAAAATTAAAAACATTATATACAAATTTGCCTTTCCCTGCAGCAGATACACTGTTAACGAGTATACATACCTTACATATTTCATCTGCAATAGATGTAATAATTATCACTAAAGCAACAGTGTAACAACCACTGTGTCTTAAAAGAGAAGGACACAATAGAGCCACATAGTATACAATACACATATAGTTTTACCTAGTATGATAACGTTTCTTAAGCAGAGATTTAAAACCAAATACATGGACTCAGTGTCCCAAAATATTAATAATAAACATTTTAAGTTCTTAAAATCTAACATAGAATCCATGTAGATGTTTATTTACAAAAAGTACACCGGGGGAGCTTCAAAGCCCAGACATACCCCAATGAGCACATGTGAGCGCCAGTTAAAGAAACATGGCGTATACCATGTACTCGTTTAGGCCCTGAGGCCAGAGCATCCCCAGTTGTATGATCCAACGACATTCGCACTTGAGCAAGGCTCTCTCAATGTCACCATGTAAACGACAGGGCTACTTAAAGCTACAAAAAAATAGCATTGGGTAGTAAGAAAAACTCACAAGAGGCGCATGCGCGACAGCAGAGGGAATGGCAGCCTAATTAGAGAGCTCCATTCCCCTCGGCATTAGAAAGCACTAAACAGGCACTTATCAGCCAACCTACAGAAAATTCTGAGCGGGATTACAAGGGTGAATAACCAAGGATGCCGGCCCGAGCAAAAGCAAAGAAGACTTCCACAGTACTGACAGATTTGTATCCGCGGGGAAGATCGGCGGGAATGGCGGTTGCCGGAGGACCCACGCTAGCAGGGGAGACGGAGTCAGAGGGTGAAAGAATGGATGAAAACAGAGACCTGCAGATGGTCACCAGAGCACATATGCGTGAATTCTGCAAAGAAATGAAGGCGTTCTTCCATAGAGACCTATGGGAACTGCAGAGAGATAGTAACATAGTGAGGGAAAGGTCCTGGAGCGGTATATGGATGCGGTGACCCGGGCAGTCCAAAAAAATGAAAGGGATACAGCAAATCTGAAATCCCTAGTTATGGAACTCTCTAACAAACAAGAGGATAACGAGAATAGAGATCGGAGGAATAACATGCGTCTCCGGGGGGGTGCCAGAAGACGTGACAGATGCAGAGGACTTTGTATCCAGGTGGTTAACTCAGATAAAACTGAGGCAGACTTGCACCTGGATCGGTGACATCGAGCCCTGAGGGCCAGGCCCCAACCCGGGAACCCACCGAGGGATATCATAATGCGGTTCCATTTCTTCCGGGTCAAAGAAGCAGTATGTGGAATCCCAAGGGCCACCAAATCCATGGAATTTGAGGGAATAAAGTTAGCGGTCTTCCAGGACATATCCCCCACGACACTAATAAAGAGGAAAAACGTGGCCCCTATAACTAAACTCCAGCGTGATAATGGCCTCCGCTACCGCTGGGTGTTTCCATTTGGGTTAACTGTCCTAAAGAACGGCATAGCATACACGATGAGACCGCCCGAAGAGGCAGAAGCCTTCTTGAAAAAATTAGGGATAACTCAGGGAAATGTAAGCCCCAATCACCTGCTTCCCGAGGAGGAAACTGCCCCTGAATCAGCGCGGAGAGGAGTGCTGGCGTCATCAACATCCCCGAAGGACACGGCAGCAAATGGACACTAAATTGGAGACAATTAAATACCAATTAAGGGCTTAAAGGGGCCCTACCAACGTTGTTCCAGTTCAGGCTATATACTCAGAGTTTGCAATTCTTACCTGTTGTAGCGGCAGTTCCAGTTTCTACCACATCAGAAGACGGCGCTGGGAGTGGCGGCCATCTTGTCGCAGGAGCGGAGGAGAAGCAGAGGACATCTCGTCCTTCAAGATGGTGGCCGCCACGGACGCAGAGGTCGGCCAAGCTATTAGAGAAGGGAGACAAGAAAGAAGATGGCGACACAACTCTATAAGGCAGCAACCTGGAGGGTATCCGGCCTTGCAGGACATCAATCTGATCGCAGGTGGGGTGGGGGGTGGTGGGGATTGGAGGAGAGACGGTATTTTGCTGGGACTGCTCCGGTATACTGTTTCCGTCTAGATGCCCACACCCCATCTTGTGTGTCATCCTCCCCGCTTCCCCCCCTCCGCGCCCTCGGGAGTCTGTCCCGGTCATTCTGCGTCCCGGTGGCGGTCCCCGGCGGGATGAGGCAGCCCGCTCTGTTGGGTATCGTGCCCCGGCTTTTTGTGCCCGTTCCGGGAGATACCGTGGTACTGCCGATCTCACTGCCGGCTTCAGACCGGACCCACTTCATTACAATATGGTCCGACATACCTTTCCGGCGCCTCCCCTTTGTCGGTCCCCGTCTCCGGTCCGGTGTCCGGGTCTCTGGGGGGGTCGGGTGACGGGGAGCTCTGGAACATGATCTCACTGGAGGGGCCGGACGGGGCGCCTGAGGGAGGGGGGAGCTGGGGAGTTGGAAAGATATAGAAGTGTGCTGGACAGAGATATAACACAGAGTGCAAGAATAGCCTACATTGGAGTCGTGTAGAGGTCGCGGGGCAGGGGGTGGAATAGAGGAGAGTAAGAGGTCAGGGCAGCCGGCTTGGTTGTAGTCCGTAGAGCTACCAGGGATCATGCTTAATGGGAGGGGGCTGCAGCTGGTGCAGGAGTTACGGCATACATAGTATAGTGCCCCCTAGTTAGATGCTAAACCCCGCGATCTACAGGAGTTTGATTGGGGATAAGAGAAAGGGCTCTGCCTCCGGCCTTGCGGGAATCAAGAAGGGGGAGTTAGAGACTCGTCCATGCGCTATATGAAACTGGATCCGAAATGATGTGACTGGTAAACTGTGTCTGTCTGTTTAAATGTGTAGTTGTATTAAAGTTTGTATATCCTGTAAATAAAAAAAGACAAGGGAAGGTGCCAGAGAGGGGAACCCTCTGGTTGTCTTCATGCGCCACGCAGTAAGTGGCACGGAGATATCCGGGTCACTTATTCGGGTCCCATGGGTTGGGGAAGTGCAGCCCTCTCGAGACCGCGGGCTGCCCTGTGGGGCAGGACCGGTGGTCAAAAATACCCTAGGGCCTGGGGAACCGACCGGGGATCAATCCGGGCTAGGTTCCCCCCTAGTTTTTTCCCATCCCTCTCCCTACCCCTTTCCTTATCGCCCTTTCCCTCCATCCACCCCGCAGGGTTCGGGGTTATTACTTCAGGTTAACCTCTCTCTGCCGCAGACAGTAACTAATAGGCGTCCATTTTTGTTTAGAAGCCTCAATTACAGAGAGTCACGGGTCTAAACATTATATCGCATAATGTAAAGGGACTCAACAATCCCGGCAAGCAAAGAGTGGGAGTGAGTAGATTATAGACGAAGACAAGCAGACATAATCATGCTGCAGGAGACTCATTTCACTAATAAAGAGTACACCTACATTTATAAACAAACATTTTCGGCAAGTCTATTTCTCGTCTGCCAACGAAAAGAACAGGGGAGTGGCCATACTTTTCCATAACCGCATCACATTCGTCGCGGAGACAATCAAAAAAAGACAAAAACGGTCGATTCCTAATTCTGATAGGCACAATCAGTGACCAACTACTAACCCTAGTTAATGTTTATGCCCCTAGTGAGCACGACCCTGCCTTTCTGGCCTCAATCTTTCAGACAATACACAGGGTTGCCTGTGGCTCCCTGATAGTGGCGGGGGACTTCAACACGGTGCTAGACCCAATCAGAGATCGATCAGGCCCCTCTGTGTCTTAAGACAAAGTCAACTCCGCTGCATTAAAAGCGGGCCTACCGCTAAATCAATTAGTAGATATATGGCGGGATCTCCATCCCCTAGAGAGGGACTATACGTTCTTTTCCCACCCCCACGCTTCTTACAGCAGAATCGATTACTTCTTTATCTCTAGTAGACTGGTTCCGCAGATCTCCCAGACTGGGATCCATGATATTTCATGGTCAGATCATGCACCAATTGAGCTACGGTGCACACGAATTAGCCTAGACAGACCAGGAGCGAACTGGAAACTGAACGAATCCCTTCATAAAGTCCCTGAACTCGCGAAACAGATAGGGGAAGAAATTGCCCATTTCTTTAGATTGAACAAAGGTTCTGTTCATTCACACGTGACCCTCTGGGAAGCACATAAAGCGACATTGAGAGGGACATTAATTAATATAGCAGCCCGTAGAAAGAGAGAGAGAAACTCCAAAATAGTATCATTACAAGAGAAGCTAAAAGATCTGCTCGCAGCACACAAAAGGTCCACAAACATAGCGACACTGCAACAGATAAAAGACGTGCAAATAGAGCTGAACCTATTACTGACGTCACAGGCGGAGAACTCACTGAGTTGGTCAAAGAGGCAGTTTTTCGAAATAGCAAACAAACCAGATACTATGCTGGCAAACACATTAAAGAACACAGGCCCAGATTACAATATCCAAGCTATCCGACTACAGTCGGGCGCTCTCACATCCAACCCGAAAATAACAGTAGAAGAATTGAAGAAATTCTATGAAAATGTATACAATGGAGAGAAATTGGCACATAATCCAAACACAAAAAGAGCTTTACGGGAATTTCTAACAAGCTCTAACCTGCCGAGACGGGGAGGGGGGTGGGTGGGGGGTGGGCGCAAGAGTCGTTGGGGTCGGAGTTCACGCTTGAGGAACTCACCCAAGCAATTAAAGAACTGAAACCTGCCAATGCACCAGGCGGTTTCTCCAACCTATATTACAAAAAATACATTAAGATCCTGGCCCAGCATATGCTACGTATGTTTAACGCGGTGCTGGAGGGAAGCCCTTTCCCGGAACACATGCTCCAAGCGTCCATATCCCTTATCAATAAACCCGGTAAGGATCCGCTTGACTGCAAAAGCTATAGGCCAATCTCCCTAATAAACACGGATATAAAAATACACGGATATAAAAATATACGCCAAACTAATTGCCAATAGATTGAGTCATATCCTACCCAGACTAATACACCCAGATTAAGTCGGCTTCATTAAAGATTGTCAAGCGGCGGACAATACCCGAGGAATCATTGATCTGCTAGAAATAGCCATTTCTAAACAGTTAAAAGTTATGGTGTTGAGTCTGGACGCAGAAAAAGCATTTGACAGGATTGACTCGGCATATTTGAGAGCCAAGCTCGGAGCATTTGGATTCGGGGAAAAATTGGTAAAAGCTATACTATCCTTGTATTCAAATCCAGCTGCCAAGGTTCAACACCAGGGCTTCCCATCCACTCCGTTCAAGATCAAGAGCGGAACAAGACAGGGCTGTCCACTCTCACCCCTCTTGTTCGCTCTCTGTATGGAACCGCTGTCGACCGACATCCACATGAGCCCAGACATCACAGGAGTAACTTTGAATAACCAATCACATAAGGTGGCGCTCTATGCCGACGATGTCTTCTTGAGCATTTCTAACCCCCTAACCTCGCTCCCAAACCTGTCTGACTTCCTAGGGAAATTTAAAAGGATTTCGGATTTAAAATTAATCAGGCCAAATCGGACGCACTAAATATTAATCTCCCGAAAGCCGTGGAAAAACTGATCACACTCAATTTAAACTTTAATTGGCAACAGAAAGCAATTAAATATTTAGGGATAAACATCACCAAAGATTATAAATCTATATATAAGGCAAATTACCCCAAACTGTTCAGAACATTGAGAGGGGACATCAGAAAATGGGCCAGCTACGATATATCTTGGATGGGAAGGATCTACAGTGTTAAAATGAACCTCCTCCCACGGGTCTTATATCTGTTCCAGACTCTACCAGTGCCACTGAGATTGAAGGACATACTCTCACTTCAATCCGCGATCTCCAAATTCATATGGGGAGGCAAAAAAACGAGAGTAAAGAAACAAATCTTGTTAAAACAAAAATTAGAAGGGGGGCTAGCGGTACCTTGTTTGTTATCCTACTATAAAGCAGCACAATTATGCCAAATCTCCCAATGGCAAACAGACCCAGATTTGAAACGGTGGGTAGCCTTGGAAAAGGAGTGTTGCTCCCCATTCGAGTTAAACAACCTTATCCGGACCCCAAAATCAGCAAAAAAAAGCTGGAACAGGGCTGCTTGCCTCAATGATCAACTCGTTATCAGTCTGGGAGTCTACCAAATTTGCGTGTAAACTGACTACGAAGAGAACTCTAATGACCCCATTATGGGCAAACAAAGATTTCCCTCCGGGCCTGGATAGGGCAGACTTTTCAATCTGGAAAACTAACGGAATTAATAGATTTAGAGATCTGGAGGGTAATAATAGGATTAAATCATTTGAACAAATTAAATCTGATAGAAACATCCCTCAAGCTGAATTTTATAGATACCTGCAGATCAGAGCCTTCTATAATAAGATCACACCGCGTCCTGCATTGACCACATTCGAGAAGCTCTGTCTGGTTGAGACGGACACGAAGAGACTCACATCGCAGATGTATAAGGGGGTGATCGGTTCCATCCCCAAAGTTACACAAAAACAACTGAAATAGATGCTGATGTGGGAAGCAGACTTAGGGGAGTCACTAGAGGTTGAGGAATGGTCAGCGATAGTTACGGCCACTTCCAAAAGCTCAATATGCTCCACCTTAAGGGAGAATGCAGATACAGTTTTAATGAGGTGGTACCACGCTCCACTTAGATTATCAAAATTCATCCCAGGACAGTCCCCACTCTGCCCGAAGCAGTGCGGGGAGACCGCTGATTTGTTACACATGCTGTGGCCCTGCCCGCGGTCACCCCTATATGGGAACTGATTAGAGATTGGCTACAGAGGATACGTAACCTTACAATTCCACTGGATCCATGGTTATTCTTACTGACCAGGAAGGTGCCGGGTTTAGCCAAACCAGATCTGAAATTGAGTGCACTTTTGGCATTGGCCACGAGGTGCGAGATCGCAGCATTATGGAAACAAAATGAAATTCCAGTAATCCCCAAAATTCGGAACCGAATTTGGCATGTGTGCCAGATGGAGAAGCTGACAAGCCTCCTAAACGATACTGCCAAAAACTACCTAAAAGTTTGGACACCATGGCTGGCCCAAACAGACATCCCAGGAGTGGAAAGGTCCACAATTTGGCTATGATAGTGACAGATGCATTCTCTTTTGACGTTGGTATTGTATTGTATTGTATGTCTTTATTTGTATAGCGCCATTAATGTACATAGCGCTTCACAGTAGTAATACACGTGGTAATCATATAAATAATCATATAAATAACAAATAATAAACAGATATAAATAACAGGTCATGGGAATAAGTGCTTCAGACAAACGTAACATTAAGGAAGAGGAGTCCCTGTTTCGGGGAGCTTACAATCTAATTGGTAGGTAGGAGGAACGCATAGAGGTGGATGTTGACAGACAACAGAAAGTAACCAATGTGCACTCGCTATTCACATAAGAGGGCTCTGAAAGATTCAATCCTAGGGTGTTACCCCTATATAGCCACTCACAAATATAAGTAAAAAAACTTTATTAAACATATATGTATCAAATAATGACAATAACAGGATAAAAAGCCAGGGAGCTCCCGCACGAGAGGAGAGACTAAAAGTCTAAATATAGTAACACTGTAATGTCTCTTTAAGTAGCAAAGAGACAAGGGAGAGGAAAGGAACCGTAATGACTCTTATATAAAGGATCCATATACACACACTATACAAAGTATACTGCACCACCTCATAGACACAAACAAACCATATAACTAGTATCTATGTGTTTGTGTTCCTAGCCTAAAGTCTTAGTAGTGAGTGTTGTAACAATAACGACAAGTAGGCATAATTGTATCATTGTATCCAGTCAGTAGCTGAAACCAGTGCCTCACTCGTGGGTGGGAGGGGAAGGGCAAAACCCAAATCACACAACGCTACACCCCAGGCTATCCTATAAATATAAGGATCATCACAAGTCTCCTATGTATACAAATATCTGTATACAGGATGCCATGGGACAAGAGAACAGAGGAATACAACCTGGTTCCGCTCGTAGGTAAGCGTCTGTGTTTATTTTCTATGTAGGAGGAACGTACAGAGACAGTAGGAGGGAGTTCTGGTAAGTGCTTCTGCAGGGGGCCAAGCTTTATGTATCGTGTCTAGTAATATCTACAGTGCTATTCATATGCTTCTTTAAGCAAGTGTGTCTTAAGGTGGGCCTTAAAGGTGGATAGAGAGGGTGCTAGTCGGGTATTGAGGGGAAGGGCATTCCAGAGGTGCGGGGCAGTCAGTGAGAAAGGTTTAAGGCGGGAGAGGGCTTTAGATACAAAGGGGGTAGAGAGAAGACATCCTTGAGCAGAACGCAAGAGTTGGGATGGTGCATAACGAGAAATTAGGGCTGAGATGTAAGGAGGGGCAGAAGAGTGTAAAGCTTTAAAGTGAGGAGGAGAGTTGAGTGTGAGATGCGGGATTTGATAGGAAGCCAGGAGAGGGATTTCAGCAGGGGAGACGCTGAGACAGATTTAGGCAAGAGTAGAGTGATTCTGGCAGCAGCGTTTAGGATAGATTTTAGGGGAGACAGGTGAGAGGCAGAAAGGCCGCACAGCAGGAGGTTACAGTAGGCGAGGCGGGAGAGAATGAGGGCTCGAGTCGGAGTTTTAGCAACAGAGGAACGGGCGAATCTTTGTAATATTACGGAGGAAAAAGCGACAGGTTTTAGAAACGTTCTGAATGTGAGAGGAGAATGTGAGAGAGGAGTCAAGTGTGACCCCTAGGCAGCGTTCTTGGGCTACTAGGTGAATGATCGTAGTTCCAACAGTAATGTGGAAGGAGGTAGTAGGGCCAGGTTTGGGAGGAAGTTTGAGGAGCTCTGTTTTTGTCATGTTAAGTTTAAGTCAGCGGAGGGCCATCCAGGATGATATCGCAGAGAGACATTCTGAGACTTTGGTCTGTACAGCTGGTGTAAGGTCAGGGGTAGAAAAGTAAATTTGTGTGTCGTCAGCATAGAGGTGATATTTAAACCCAAGTGATGTGATTAGGTCACCTAGAGAAAGTGTGTACAGAGAAAAGATAAGAGGTCCCACGACAGAGCCCTGGGGTACCCCCACAGAGAGATCTATGGAGGAGGAGATGGTGTTAGCAGAAGAGACACTGAAAGTACGATGGGAGAGGTAGGATGAGATCCAGGATAGAGCTTTGTTACGAATACCAAGAGTATGGAGAATGTGAAGGAGAAGAGGGTGGTCCACGGTGTCAAATGCTGCAGAGGTCGAGTAATATGAGCAGAGTGTAATGACCTCTGTCTTTGGCAGCATGGAGGTCATTAGTTATTTTAGTGAGGGCTGTTTCAGTCGAGTGAGCAGTGCGGAAGCCAGATTTGGTGTTGAGAAAGTGGAGCAAGCGAGAGAAAACGAGACGTTCAAGGAGTTTGGAGGCAAAAGGCAGGAGGGAGACAGGTCGATAGTTAGAAAGACAGATAGGGTCAAGCTTGCTGTTTTTGAATAATGGTATATAATGTTGGTGGCGAGAAACAATCCCCCAGGATCAGGGAAAGTGACAAAGTTCTACTGCAAGATACATTTAACCTAGTAGAAACGGCAGAGAGAAGGTGACCAAAAATTCCGGAGGATACAAAGATTCCGAACCCCCCGCCCCCTTACCTTTCCTTTCCCATTTATCATTTTATTTTAGTTTTAAGTTGAACAAAAATGCAATTGGAATATGTATTTTCTGTTGGATAATATAGAGAAAATAATGGGTGTATGCATTTCCTGTAACACTGTTAAAACCAATAAAGAACAAGTTATATATATATATAAAAAAAAGAAAAACTCACAAAGTCCCTTGAATCATGTCAATATAGTGATATATCTGGAAAAACAGCTGCTGTAATGTGGCAGGTAAATCAAGCGTAGGATCCGCGTAGTGAAGAGTTAAGAACAAGCAAGGTAAGGAGAACCGGACACTGTGATGAGAACTGGTAGGGGTGTATATAACAGGGAATATACAGTGTTACCTCTGAATCCCCGATCCGCAGTAACATTCTCTGTCCGTTATATCTGTTTCCCGTTGCTTTGTCAGGCACTTGAAAGGAGTGCCGTCCTCTTCTGTATTGAGAGCCATGGAGTTCCCGTGTGCTGGGGCTGGAAAAGGATAATCTCAAGCTCCGGTCTGTCCGGAACACTCCGTCCGCTACTCCGATATGTTGATTCCACGTGGAGATGTGTAACGCGTAGCTCACCACAAATGAGGCGCGACTGCGGGGTTGAGGTAGGAATTGGTACAAAACGCCGACCACAACAGCGAGGGTGCGTCTAGAGTGTAGGATAGTCTTGCAAGCCGGATCAGGGTAATAGAAGACAGCGTAATGAGGTACTTGCCGGGTCTAGGAGTGTAGAGTAGCAGATCGTTGGGGTACGTAGCCGGAGTCGGGATTGGAGAGAGTAGAGTAGTCGTAGAGCCAAAGCCAGGGTCAGTGCAGGAGAGAGCAGCGTTGTCGTGGTGCAATGCCAGGGTCAGCGCAGGAGAGAGCAGCGTCGTCGTGGTGCAATGCCAGGGTCAGTGCAGGAGAGAGCAGCGTCGTCGTGGTGCAATGCCAGGGTCAGTGCAGGAGAGAGCAGCGTCGTCGTGGTGCAATGCCAGGGTCAGTGCAGGAGAGAGCAGCGTCGTCGTGGTGCAATGCCAGGGTCAGCGCAGGAGAATATCACAAGGTAAGTTCCAGGCAGGGTCAGGCAGCAAGGTTCAGGCACACAGGCACAGAGTAGTGAGAACAGCGTCACACAAACTGGAGTCATGCTCGGCAATGATTGAGAGTACTGAGAGTATATTTAAAGGACCTTCCACCATTGGGAGGCAACCAGGAAGGAGGGCTGCGGTTCCGGATAGGCTGCTGGATCGTGCAGGTGCGTCCTATTGCACAGCCAATTGTGACCGCATTATAGTGTGCGCGCGCAACACGTAGGCAACCCGGTCGTGCACCGTCATCGCGCGCCACCACACCTGCACCAGTATGGGGTGGAGTCCTGAGGCGGGACCCGCAGGAACAGAGGCGGAGCACGACCGCACCGCGTAGCACCGACGTCAGGACGGGGGCGGGACCGAGGGGCGGAGACCGCAGACCGACGGGGTGACCGTGCACGCGCACGCGCATCAAGACCAGAGGAGCGAGAACGCGCCCTGCACCCAGAGACAGAAGAGGCCGACGGAACCCACGCAGGATCCGCGTGCCGCGCATAAGTACCACCGCCAGGTTGCCACTCAAGTGCCATGGGTATCAGATGGGCGAGCAAGGGTCAAAGGGGCAAAAGCACCAGAACGGCGAATCCTCACAGTACCCGCCCTCTAGGAGCGACCTCCAGGCGACTCCATGAAGGGTTTTCTGGAAAATTCAGATGGAAGTTCCTGACCATTCTTGCCGCATGAACCCGATGACTGGGAACCCACGATCTCTCCTCAGCACCGAATCCCCTCCAATGAACGAGATAATGTAAGGAGCCTCGAGAGCATTTTGAATCCAGGATAGATTGGATTTCGTATTCGGGCTGACCCTGTACTAATACGGACATGGTGGGGAGAACGGGAACGGAGTGAGCGAACTGCAGTTTTTTGGCCCTTTGAGGCCACAGTGGTGAGGAAGTGGAGTCTGCGTTCCAGCCTTTGCGTACCAAGCGCTACCCGGACGCGGAAGTGGCGCGCGCCTGGACTGACCAAGCCCCACGGACTCTGTCACGGTTGACACAGAGGTTTTTTATTTTGTAAGTGACTTTTATCTTTATTAAATACTGGGATTTTATTTCTCTACTTCCCTTGTGTTTATTCACAATTTGGGGCAGTTTTATGTGGATTCAAGAAGGGAGGAACTACACTCAGCGGAGGAGGTTTGTATGTGCCACAATCTGTGGATTTATGTGCCTGCACTCACACGAGCCTGTGTGAGTATCTATATTATTTATTTATTCTCCATCCCTATTTATACTTGTATCCAGGGTACACCTTGTGTGCTGCATTTACTGTGGTTCCAATAGAACCCCTGTGCAGCACTCAGGTGTGGAGGGAGATCGGCTACTACGTTAGCCGGGCTGTACTCTGATCCCAGGGTACTTTTTTTTTTTTTTTTTTTTTAACAATCTTTTTTCCTTTATTGGAGACAGATAAAAGTTGGTACATTCAGGGGTTACAATCAGTACAGTATTTAACAATCGGATAGGATTAAGTTGACTTGGTTGTGTTCTATGGAGACAGTCTCAATAAAGCCTTTTCTCAGTTTTATGTCAAAAAAGAGATGGGTAGGGGGAGACTCAGGTTGGGGGGGGGCATAGATGGGAACGCAACAAAAGATGGGTTGGGGGGGCAAGTTCGGGGAGGGTCGGGGCAGGTGGGGGTGAAGGCGTTGGGGAGTTCCTCTCTTATTGTCAGTGCCGGGGGGTAAGTGAGGGGAGATGGGTTATTTTATGTAGTTGGGTCTAGTCTGGTGTCGAGATTCCTAGACTTATCCATGGTTCCCAGGTGTTGTGGAATTGTGGCATTTTTTGCCTGAGCATTGCTGTTAGCCTTTCCATGCTCATGACTAGGTTTATTCTGTTTACTACTGTCCTTCGTGAGGGTGCTTTCAGTTGTTTCCAGGCTGCTGCAACTGAACATCTCGCGGCCGTGAGTATGGCCGACATCAGTCTGGCCTCGGGGGCCGGGATGTCCTCCATTGGGCTGCCCAGCACGTATGTCAGAGGGTCCAGCGGGACCTCCAGGCCCAGGGTCTCGTCTAGCAAGCTCTGGATTCTAGTCCAGAAATCCCAGGGTACTTTTAAAATATATGTGTCACACTCTCACTATTTTTACCCTCTCTGTTCACCCATTAACTGCTGAGGTGAGTTGTGATTGGAACCAGAAAATAGGAGCCATACGTAGTAAGAAACTGTGACGTCAGCCCATTCCCAGGCCAGGGAAGGGTTAATCCGGTGTACCTGTGTCTACTGAAGTCCACACAGGAACTTTACGGGCCGACGAGGGGTGAATTTACCAACTCACCAGCAAAAGATAAAGAATTACCTGATGTACACGTACTCACACTAGCCCGTGTGAGTATAGAAAATATCTTTTATTATTATCTTTAATTACTATTGGTTAACCCACCCCTTGCTTAAGTTTCCCCACAGTGTATTGACTGGTTCGGACTGAACCCTTGTGCACTGGGGTGATGCTATATTAGTCTGGCTGTACTATTAACCAGCCCACCTTGAATCTCTAAGGTTATTTTAGTTTTATTTATCGGCGCTCCCCTTGATTTTTGTTTTCCTTTCCATTCGTTTTGGGGTACAAGGAAAAGTTCCCTGTAGGGTTCGAGCGGCTGACAGTGGTCCTTAAAGGCGTGCACGAAAATTGTGAGCCACGCATGGTCCTCTGCTCATGGTAATATTCTTGATTACTTTATTGTTAATTCTTCTAGAGAGAGCGCCCAGGTACTTTTTGTCTACAGACCTTTGGAAGGAGTCAGACAAGTCTCATGACACTGGGTGCTCCACAGAAGAGGTAGAGTCTCTGTCCAATCGATTCGGGGATTGTGTAGCGGAAGCCTAGGTAGGCCCAGAATTACGTACCGATGGTGTATGTTTGGCATGCAATTGTATCCTCTCGGAATGAGTTCCAGTGACCTGTAAGAAGAGGGGTATAGTTTGTAAGGATATAAAGGCGGGTTGCAGTGGCCGCCCGTCAATAGCTTTGAGACCTACGGGGCGATCCTTGTATATTAGGGGTATCTTGTTCCGCTCTGCGAACCCCTGGTTGATGAAGTTTGATGAAGTTTCCTCCTGACCCGGAATCCAGAAAGGCCCGTGTAGAGGTTCTGAAGCTGTCTCCAAATAAGATGATAGGAACGGAGATCCTGGAAGGGAGTTTGGGAGGAGAAGAAGACAAGGTTCCCAGAGTGATCCTCCCGGCTCTTACTGGGCAGTGGCATTTCCTGACTTCAAAGGACAGGCGATCACTGTCGTTTGGTGATGTAATGGTGCTCAAAAGTGCTTTGGTCCGTATATTTAAAGTGGAAGGGAGCACATACTGGGTAATGACTATTAGATTGTAACAGTACTTAGCCTATAGGGGGGCTCTAAGATTACCCTGAAGGTTGGGGTGGGTTGCCCAGAGACACCCTCCCCTACCTCATTGGGTTGGCCCCAGGTTATGTACTCACGATACTTGAATCCCCCAGAGGCTCCCTTCCAAAGCGTGCTGCTGTATCAGGATAAAGTGCACTAGCACGAAACGCGTAGAAGGGTTGCAGCCCTCTATTTTATGACTTCTCAATAAAGGATTTCGTTTGCCAGACCTGCTCTCTTCACTCATTGCTGTGCGCTGCACACTCTTCACATTTGGATCACTAAATGTCCGCCGTTACCACAATACAGACATAGGCCTGCACGACGTCTGCATGGTGTTTCGCCAGAAGATAAGCGGGTACCTCCCAACTGCATAGGTTCGTCTACGGCCAGCGGTGAAGAATTCCTAACTCCTGCTGGACGAGTAAAGAAAGAATACGTACCTCGTTGGCGCCTTCCTCTCTCCATCCTTCTCTCTTGAAGCCGCGTACGCATCAGGCCACGAGATCCTCTAATCCAGCGGGGCGCTCTAGCGTAGCCAATTCGTCCTTGAGAGCCTCGAAACAAGCCCTGCCAGAATGCTGCCGTCAAGGCCTCATCGTTCCAGCCAGACTCAGCGGCTATGGTACGGAATTGAACCGGGTAGCAGGCCGCAGTACGGTCTCCTTGTGAAATTTTTAAGAGAGGCGAAGCTGCAGTTACCTTTCGCCCTGGAGTATCAAAGACTCTTCGGAATTCTTTGGTGAAGCGGTTAACGTCGGAGATCAAGTCCGGTCTTTGCTCCCAGATAGGTGAGGCCCATGCCAGGGCATCGTCTGTCAATAGGGAAACGATGTATGCCACCTTAGAGGGAAAGTGAGATGGTAACTGTTCAAAGTGCATGGAGCACTGATTTAGAAATCCCAGACAAGCCAACGGATCACCACCAGAACGGTTAGGGGTATGTAGCCGTGGCTCTGAAGCCGGAGTCAATGGAACGGAAGCCGGCACCGGGGCTGCTTGAGTAGCAGTGGAAGGAGAGAGATTTTTAATCTGGTCACTAATGGTGTTTAGTGAGTGTTGGAGCAGTTCCATTCACTGGTCACTATGTGCTAGACATGTCTCCACTTGTTTGAACAAACCATCGTGTTCATGTAGACGTCGTCCCACCTCAGCAGTGTCCATGTTTGTTGGGCTGAGCATAATGTCACATGTGCTCACCACAAACTGGACTAGACCGTGAGGCTGAGGTGGGGACGTATATAACCACCGCCCTACAACTGCGGGACCAGGTCCGGATTGCAGAGTCAGGGTCGTGTAGCCGGGTCAGGATAGGAAAGTGTAGGTAGGTCGTGGTACTTGCCGTGGTCAGGGATCGGAGAGAGAAGAGTAGTCATGATCCATAGCCGTGGTCGAGGACAGAGCAGGAGTCCAGAGGTAAGCCGAGGTCCAGGGATGCAGATGAGAGAAGTCCAGGTACAAGCAGGGGTCATAACAAGATCAGAGAAGGCACAGCAACAGGCAACGATCAATGCAGCAAGCACAACACAGAAACAATAGTTTATGCTCAGCAACCAGCAGAGGGCTGATTGGGCATAAAAAGGAAAAGGAGCCAATAGGGAGACCTCAGGACTAGTGAAGTCACACATAGGTAGAGAACCGATAGGAGGAAGCTGGATGGACACCAAGTGAGACACAGCTGAATTTGATCCTACCATTACCTGGCGCGCAGCGTGCGCATGCATGAGAAGCCCGGCGTGCACGTGCATGAAGAGCGCGGCGTCCACTCCGCTGGCGAGCCTGCTCGCCGTGATGACGTCATGAGGAGGGGGCCCGAAATCTCCTTACTGACGCGGCGTGTGCACGCAGATAGGGCCCGCGCACGTTCCTGGTAGTGGCGTGTGATGCGTCCGGGAGGCGGAGTCCAGCCGCGGGCCTGACAGATACAAGCAAGATAAGGATCAGCACGGGAGTGCGGCAGAGAGACACCGTGTCACCAGGATCACTACAGGAGTGCGGCAGGGAGACACCGTGTCACCAGGATCAGTAAGGGAGTGTGGCAGGGAGACACCGTGTCACCAGGATCAGTAAGGGAGTGCGGCAGGGAGACACCGTGTCACCAGGATCAGTAAGGGAGTGTGGCAGGGAGACACCGTGTCACCAGGATCAGTAAGGGGGAGTGCTGGCAGGGAGACACCGTGTCACCCAGTCAATAAGGCGAGTGCGGCAGGGAGACACCGTGTCACCAGGATACAGCAGGAGTGCGGCAGGGAGACAAGTGTCAAGGTCAGTAAGGGAGTGGCGGCAGGGAGACACCGTGTCACCAAGGATCAGTAAGGGAGTGTGGCAGGGAGACACCGTGTCACCAGGATACAGGAAGGCAGTGCGGCAGGGAGACACCGTGTCACCAGGAGCAGAAGGGTGAAGTGTGGACAGGGAGACACCGTGTCACCAGGATCAGCACGGGAGTGCGGCAGGGAGACACCGTGTCACCAGGATCAGCACGGGAGTGCGGCAGGGAGACACCGTGTCACCAGGATCAGTAAGGGAGTGTGGCAGTGAGACACCGTGCCACCAGGATCAGCAAGGGAGTGTGGCAGGGAGACACCGTGTCACCAAAGCTTTTCACCGCAACACTTGAAGAATTGTTCCAGACATTAGATTGGGAAGAAAAAGGGATCAAAATCATTTCGTGAATATTTGAGTCCCCTACAATATGCAGATGACATTGTTATTTTTGCCACAAGTCCAGAAGACGTCCAGCGACAAATTGGAGGACTCGCCGAAGCCAGTAAGAATGTGGGACACCGTATGAATCGCAGCGAGGCCAAAGTGATGAACAAACATCTCAAGTCTGCAAAGATTGAAATAAATGGGGACTATGTCTACCTTGACTGGCCAATAACAATGGATGGGAACCTTTTGAATGAAATCAATAAGAGAATGAAGATGGGATGGATGCGTTTGGAAAAAACAAGTCAATATTTCAAGGCACTTCCCCTTAAGAAGAAAGTTTTCAACCAGTGTATCCTGCCCGTGCTCACGTATGGATGTGAAACTAGGACTCTAAATGAGGAGATAATTCAGAAACTTCAGACAACGCAAAGAAGTATGGAGAGATGGATGCTAGGTATTACCCGAAGACATATGGAGAGATGCATGCTAGGTATTACCCGAAGACGTATGGAGAGATGCATGCTAGGTATTACCCGAAGACGTATGGAGAGATGCATGCTGGGTATTACCCGAAGAGATGGGAAAAAATTATGAATGGGTTGGAAACAAAACAAAAGTTTGTGACATCACCACACGGGGGATGAAATGAAAATGGCGGTGGGCCGGACATAGCGCAGGAAGAAACTACCATCGTTGAACGAAGATTAAACTCGACTGGATTCCAAGAGAGATTAAAGACCAAGATGACGCACCAAAGTAAGATGGGAGGATGCGAGGAGGGAATGTGTGGGAGCGACGTGGAGAAGAGAGGCTGTAACCGCAGCACCTGGGAGATCATTGGGGAGGCTTCATCCAGCAGTGGGGAGACACGGGCTGGTGATGATTCTATATATATAGCTATATAGAGAAACAGATTGTAGGGGCCCATATATTTTTATGAGGAGTACTCTATAGAAAACACTGATACACACAGAGCAGACTGACTAACAAACACTGACACACTGATACACACAGAGCAGACTGACTCACATACACTGATACACACAGAGCAGACTGACTCACATACACTGATACACACAGAGCAGCCTGACTCACATACACAGACACAGAGCAGCCTGACTCACAAACACAGACACAGAGCAGACTGACTCACATACACATACACAGAGCAGACTGACAAACATACACACACAGAGCAGACTGACAAACATACACACACAGAGCAGACTGACAAACATACACACACAGAGCAGACTGACAAACATACACATACACAGAGCAGACTGACAAACATACACACACAGAGCAGACTGACAAACATACACAGACACAGAGCAGACTGACTCACATACACATACACAGAGCAGACTGACTCACATACACACAGAGCAGACTGACTCACATACACACAGAGCAGACTGACAAACATACACATACACAGAGCAGACTGACAAACATACACACACAGAGCAGACTCTTCCCGCACCTACATGCGGCTCTCGCAGGTTGCGCTCGCCAGGTGCTGCCTCTCTCACTGTGCTGGTTAGGCCTCTATTTGCCGCCTGGCATCTCCCCAGCTGCTGGCCTGCCTCCTGCACTGTCCCACGCCGGGTCTCTCTGATGCCGACGCGCACCGACGTCACAGAGCGGCCTGGCGTGGGACAATGAGGAGGAAGCCCAGCAGCTGGAGAGATGCCGGGCGGCAACAAGAGGCCTAACCAGCGCCGCCCGGGCCCCCCCCCCCCCCCGCAGCAGCCACCCGCCCACCTCACAGCCACCGGCACCACAGTGAGGGAAAGAAGCAGCAACCCAGGACAGCGAGTGCAGGGGAGAGCCAGGCCCAAAGAAAGAGAGAGAGAGAAAGAGAGAGAGAGAGAGAGAGAGGGAGAGA
Source organism: Ascaphus truei (assembly GCA_036426205.1). Classification (NCBI taxonomy): domain Eukaryota; kingdom Metazoa; phylum Chordata; class Amphibia; order Anura; family Ascaphidae; genus Ascaphus; species Ascaphus truei. The sequence continues at coordinate 8,785 of WSYH01008494.1, read as the reverse complement.
GAGAGAGAGAGAATACAATGAAAAAAAACTAAATAAAGTGATTTATTGTGAGATGCATTTTATTCCCCCACATACTTTAATCAGAATTAGGGAAAGGAAAAACAAAGTTTGTCATATGTTACTGCTTATACAGTATATACCTATTAGTGTGTATAGTACAGTATATGTATGTGTGTGTGTGTGTGTAATATTCATGCATGTGCTGTATGTTAATACTTATACAGTATATACCTATTAGTGTGTATAGTACAGTATATGTATGTGTGTGTGTGTGTAATATTCATGCATGTGCTGTATGTTAATACTTATACAGTATATACCTATTAGTGTGTATAGTACAGTATATGTATGTGTGTGTGTGTGTGTGTAATATTCATGCATGTGCTGTATGTTAATACTTATACAGTATATACCTATTAGTGTGTATAGTACAGTATATGTATGTGTGTGTGGGTGTGTAATATTCATGCATGTGCTGTATGTTAATACTTATACAGTATATACCTATTAGTGTGTATAGTACAGTATATGTATGTGTGTGTGGGGGTGTAATATTCATGCATGAGCTGTATGTTAATGCGTATACAGAATATACCTATAAGTGTGTGTACAGTAAATGTATGTGTGTGGGTGTGTAATATTCATGCATGTGCTGTATGTTACTGCTTATACAGTATATACCTATTAGTGTGTATAGTACAGTATATGTATGTGTGTGTGTAATATTCATGGATGTGCTGTATGTTACTGCTTATACAGTATATACCTATTAGTGTGTATAGTACAGTGTGTGTGTGTGTGTGTGTGTGTAATATTCATGAATGTGATGCAGCTCTCTGAATATTTTGGACAAAGAATTTTTTTATTAAATGACTCTTCTTCCTTGAAAGGTTGCAGACCTGTGTTAGGGCAATTCAGAATCAGTGACAGAAATAATGCAAATAAATCCACTCCAAACAGCATGTTACAATATTTAAAAGCACTATAGCAAAAACCTTAACAAATGAAAAGAAATACTGTATTCTGTTGTCTGATTTTTTTAATTTAAATATGTCTACGTGCAAGTTTGTAGCTAGCACGCAAATCTGTCATCAGTTCCACGCCATCCTACCTTGGACCCGCCCTTTCCATTGCCAACTAATACGCGTTACTGCCTCATTTGGGGCATAGGACCCAGCTGATAGGCACAATATATTATTGTCACATGGAAAGTTAGGATGCAGACAATCCGTAGGAAGGGATAATAATAATATCTTATCTATAGGTGCTAAGCCACATATGGACATCCTTGGACCCCCATGAGATCAGGATAAGACCACTTCACTGATACTGGCCTCTGAAGTCCGCATGGAACACAGCTCAGTACTGCTTGTTAAAGAGGAGCAAGAGAGAATAAAAAGCAGCATTTGCCATGTGGACACTGTGCTGCAGGCTTCGGCCTTTTTCAATAAAAATGATATGAAAAACAGCTATGAAAAAGAAATATGAAAAAGAAATATGAAAATAAGGTTGTTTAATTTGCTTTAAAAGGCACGTTCACAATCCCCTTCAATAATTCATTTTTTGCTAGTTTTTAAGTGAAGATTATGGTCTCCCATCCCTGGATTTCTTCTTCTGATGACCCCAGAGGGAGGATCACCGCTGTGTTGGCCACACAAGCGATCAATGCAATCCCGTCCCACTCAGAGCCTATCGACATTCAGGCACCAGAATGAATCGTGTGATTGCCTGCTAGACCAGGGGGGCCCCACTCCAATCCCCCCCACAGGTCAGGTTTGCAGGATATCCCAGCTCCAACACAGGTGGCGCAGTGGGTCAAAGACTGAGCCACCTGTGCTGAAGCAGGGATATCCTGAAGACCTGACCTGTTGGGAGAGGGGACTTGAGGACTGGAGTTGAGAGCCCATGTGCTAGATGTTTAACACTAAATCTAGACCGCTGCGTGTACAAATTATAAGGATTACTAGAGCAAAAAATTGTGAATTTATTTCAAGACTGGCTTGCTGACATTCAAAGCTCTACATGATGCCCGGGGTCCCGGCTGTCTGAGAGGGCTTCTAGCCCCCTACCCTCCCATTCGCTCACTTTGATCTGCAGATGTACGACTCCTAACAGTTCCCAGAACCTCTGTGACTTCCTTTGGCGCCCGAACTTTTAGCCGCGCTGCTCCCACTCTCCGGAACAGTCTGCCTCGTACCACAGTGCAAGAGGCCTCCTCCCTGGGAATCTATAAAAAGAAGCTTACCTGTTTACTCGGGCATTTAAGTAATGAACCACAACCTGTCCGGCATTTAATAGCTCCAGCACCGTCCCATCCTGTGTTGTATCGTTCCTTGTGTTTGGTCTCGTTTATAACCTTAAATGTTTTCTTCTTCCCTTTATGTAACTGTGAAGCGCTCCACATGGAAAGGAACAGCAAAGAGCGTAATTCCACTTTAATAAAAACAATATTAAAATACATGCACAGGGCACTCACACATGTTCGGAAATAAAAGCACGGTTTAGAGTACACCTAACAACAGGAGGTCTGTTCCGCTGTGCGGCCGGAGACTCGAAAACGGTTCTGCGTCACGTACTGTGAAATCTCATCTCGCGTTGTATGGCTGGATCAGCATTTTGTGGATGGATCAGCTGGGCTCTCTCGCGTTTGTCAACCTCCGCGTTTCGCTGAAGCTTCGTCAGGGGTGCGCCATACCTCAGTCCTTTGCCTGAAATGGCAGTGGTCCTGTGAGTTCATTCATTGGAGTGGGGAATACCCGTTATCATACAGATTACACTATGTTGTGTTTTCTTGTCTCTCCTGTTTATGCGCTATATGTTCTCCCCTTTTTCTGGGGACAGGGATCGATGGTAGAACCATTTATGGTGACGGAAAGGAGAATATTGGGCCAGGTTTAGGGAGCAATATGAGGAGCTCAGCTTTAGGCATATTAAGTTTAAGGCGGCGGAGCACCATCCACGAGGATCTATCCAGGGGGCATTCAGGAACTCGGGACTAGATTGTAGGAGTGAGGGTATGGGTGGATAGAGATATCTGCGTTTCATTTGCATAGAGATGATTTCTAAGGCCAAAAGATGAGGTCACCAAGTGATAGTATGTAGAGTAGTGGTTTTCAACCGGGGTTCCGTGAGCACCCCTCAGGGGTTCCGCGGCCACCAGGGGTCGGGAGAGCTGGGACAACTCTCCCAGCTGTCCTAGACCCGGCAGCACCCCCACTTGCAATGACCGGCGGCTCCCGAGCCAAGCAGAGGCTATTCTTCCGCTCTCTACCTGCTCCGGTCGGCGCCGGCTGACAAGAGGGAGAGGATTGGGCAGGCGGGTGCTCACGCAAGGAGGGAAGGAGGGGACACTCGTCTCCTGCAAATGCCCCTTGTTGCAACACTAAAAGGATAAGAACAGGGGTGGGAGAGTGTGTGTGTGTAAGTGGGAGAGTGTGTGGGATTGTGTGTGTGTAAGTGGGAGTATNNNTGTAAGTGGGAGAGTGTGTGGGATTGTGTGTGTGTAAGTGGGAGTATATGTAAGTGGGAGTGTGTGTGTGTGTAAGAGGGATAGTGTGTGTGTGTGTGTGTAAGTGGGAGAGTGTGTGGGATTGTGTGTGTGTAAGTGGGAGTATGTGTAAGTGGGATAGTGTGTGTGTGTGTGTGAGTGTGTGTAAGTGGGAGAGTTTGTGAGAGTGTGTGTGTGTGTAAGTGGGAGTATGTGTGTGTGCACGCACGCAAGAGGGAGAGTGTGAGGGGAAGAGAGATGGGGCGATGGGGGGCAGCAGCAGGGCCGGCAAGATGGCGGTGCAGTCGGTGCCCGTGCACCGAACCCCACGGTTCCAGAGGACTGGCGCTCTCCCCTACGACAATTCAACTTATTGCCGGGGGGAGAGCGCAGGGCCTCTGTAAGGCTGCACTTATAGTGCCGGCGACAGCGACGTCGCAGCAAAACAAATGTATTGCCACCATCGCGACCGCTTATAGTAAGCGCGACGCAACAGATCGACGGGAGTGACGCTGGCGGCGCGAATTTTTAAAGCCGGTCAAATTTGATTTTTCAGAGGCTGTTGCCACGTGACAGCCTCTGAACCAATCAATGACCTGGTCGCCCGCGACGTCGCCGGAAAGCGACGACCATCGCGTCACGCGCACTATAAGCGCGGCATTTCTCTTACCATCTCCGGCAGCATCTCCTACTGCATGGTCCCGTCATAATGGCTCCGCGATGTCCAATGGTGTCGCGTCGCCATGACAACAGGACGTAACGCAGCATTACGTTTCCATGACGCAACGCCTCATTGTCATGGCAACATGACTTCACGTCCTGGAGAACGAACGCTGCGTTACGTCCTGTTGTCATGGCAACGTGACGGCATTTGACGTCGCAGAGCCACGACGACTGGACTACGCAGGGGGTGATGCCGCCGGAGAAGGTAAGAGCCGCGGCTCCGCACATGTCCTTGCACCGAGCCCCGCAAACATCCCAGCCGGCCCTGAAGCAGAGACCGAGTAGGATTAGGCCTGGGACATAGTCCCACAGACCCCGCTGAGCCAATGGGAGCGAGGGACTAGCCCCGCCTCTCACCACGCCTCCGTTCCGCCTCCGCCCCCAAAGCGCGCTCACTGCCTCGCCTGCCAGGACACAAAAAAGCTCCAGCTTGAGCAGGCGAGGCAGAGCAGGAGCGCGGATCAGCGCGGCCCGAGGCACCGTGCCCGAGGCCTAAGTAGGGAAAAGTGACCTTGGGATTTGGCTTCATGTGAATCAGGGGTGCGCAATCTTTCCCCCCTGCCAGCTCTCCTCCCCTACTCGGCTCCGGCGTCAAATGACGCCATGTGACGTTCACATTGCCATGGCAACGCGACGTCATCACGGCGGGTTACCATGATGATGCGTCACTGGAAGCAAAGGTAAGTTAGTTACAGAGGCCTCGCACAGGCGCCCGGCATCTAATTTAAATGCCTCGGGGGAGAGTGTGGAACCTGTGTAACGGCCGCCCCCCCCAACCCCCCCCCAAAAATCTCGCGCCCCTCAGTTTGCGCACCCCTGATGTAGATCATCGGCTACTTTAGTAAGCACGGTCTCTGCTCCGTGTACGAAACCCGGATTGTAACAGGCCCAGGAGCGGAGACCGGCGACACGGGAAATATCCGTGTGCAGAGCTCCTCGAGCTTTCCATTCAAAATCCGCTCCGTGGTATAAAATCTGTCGACGGATTGTTCCAGTCTCAATCCACGTGGATTCATCCAAAACCACCCTTAAATACAATCCGCTGGCGGATTTTAACAGTTCAATCTGCGGATTCAGCAATCCACGGATTGGATTGTTATAATCCACCAGCTATGCGGAGAGTCCCGGATGCATTGTATAACCGCCAGCAGACTGCGGAAGTCACGGATTGCCATGCTATAACCGCAGCAGACTGCGGAGTCCCACGGATTGGATTGTTTAATCCACCAGCAGACTGCGGAGTCCACGGATTGGATTGTTATAATCCGCCAGCAGACTGCGGAGTCCACGGATTGCATTGTTATAACCCGCCAGCAGACTGCGGAGTCCACGGATTGCATTGTTATAACCCGCCAGCAGACTGCGGAGTCCACGGATTGGATTGAATCACCCTGCTTGAGACGGATAGGCGGAAATCCAGACCAAAGGAAGTGGCCGAACCGTGGCGGATTCAAATCAGCAAAACACATTCGCCCCCGTCTATCCCGGAGGGCGTGGGAATAAAGAAAGCTGCTGTAATGGGAAAACGTGACCAGCAGGGGGCGCATGTCCCACAATAAAGAGGGGGTGTCCGTAAAAAAAACAAAAACCACCCAAGCAGGAGGATTTATTCAGATGAATTAAGATACTTGTCGGGAGAAAGAATTTCTACCATTACAAATCCTGTTTGCAAGCCATTAACCCAGGGGTTCTCAACTCCAGTCCTCAAGACCCCGCAACAGGTCCGTTTTTAAGGCAGAGCCACCTGTGCTGAAGCAGGGATATCCTGAAAACCTGCCCTGTTGAGGGGTCTTGAGAACCCCTGCATTAACCCTTTGAGTGCCCTTGGATGTAGCTACATCATCATGGTTTCTGCCATTCTGGGTGCTACCTTCCTTCCCCGCTCCCCCCCGCCAAATGGCTGTCTACTACGGAGAGATCGCTTGCCACGTTCCTGAACGCGATCTGAACTAATGGCAGATGGAAGGGGTGTGACCCCTCCGCTTGCACCATCGGAGCGGTCAGATGACTGCGAGTGCTGGCGGGGCAGCGGCACTCAAAGGGTTAAAGAGATAACTTCTACCCTCCTTTTGCTCTGTAATCATGTACCGATAACTTTATTTCATGCAGCGCGTTTCCCCCCAGCGTGACACAAAGCTCATTATAACCATTATTATATATTGATATTACTCTCATTATAGCCACTTTCTCTAGGTGACCTAATCACATCTCTTGGGTTTAAATATCACCTCTATGCTGACGACACACAAATTTACTTTTCAACCCCCGACCTTACACCTGCTGTACAAACCAACGTTTCTGAATGTCTCTCTGTGATATCATCCTGGATGGCCCTCCGTCGCCTTAAACTTAACATACCACAAACAGAGCTCCTCATACTTCCTCCCAAACTTGGCCCTACTACCTCCTTCCACATTACTGTTGGAAGTACTATTATACACCCAGTAGCCCAAGCACGCTGCCTAGGGGTCACACTCGACTCGTCTCACATTCAGAACGTATCTAAAACCTGTCGCTTTTTCCTCCGCAATATTACAAAGATACAACCTTTCCTCTGTTGCTCGATTGCTAAAACTCTGACTCAGGCCCTCATTCTCTCCCGTCTTGATTACTGTAACCTCCTGCTGTCCGGCCTCTCACCTGTCCCCCCCTACAATCTATCCTAAACGCTGCTGCCAGAATCACTCTATTCTTTCCTAAATCTGTCTCAGCGTCTCCCCTGCTGAAATCCCTCTCCTGGCTTCCGATCAAATCACACATCTCACACTCCATTCTTCTAACTTTTAAAGCTTTACTCTCTTCTGCCCCTTACATCTCAGCCCTAATTTCTCACTATGCACCATCCCGACTCCTGCGTTCTGCTCAAGGATGTCTTCTCACTACCCCCTTTGTATCAAGGCCCTCTCCCGCCTTAACCCTTTCTCACTGACTACCCCACACCTCTGGAATGCCCTTCCCCTCAATACCCAACTAGCACCCTCTCTATCCACCTTTAAGACCCAGCTTAAGACACATTTGCTTAAAGAAGCATACGAGTAGCACCGTGGCTAATACTAGACACCTGATACATAAAGCTTGGTCCCATACAGATGCACTTACCAGAACTCCCTCCTACTGTCTCTGTACGTTCTACCTACCAATTAGACTGTAAGCTCCTCGGGGCAGGGACTCCTCTTCCTAAATGTTACTTTTATGTCTGAAGCACTTATTCCCATGGTCAGCTATTTGTTATTTATATTATTGTCACGTGTATTACTGCTGTGAAGCGCTATGTATATTAATGGCGCTATATAAAGACATACAATTATAACCTATCGAGCGGTACACAGAATGTGACAAGCACAGCGCCTGCCCCGGTGAGCTTGCAATCCATGTCATGCTTCCTGAGGCAAAGGGAGATACAGTGTCCGTGCATGTTATGTGGCATATAACAGGCCAAATAGTAGAGAAGCTGTTACATGTCTGAGTGCATTGCCTGCCCCTACACTGGCACGGCTCCTGAACTACAGACACGTGCTTTACCCAGCACATACTACAGCTACTTCCGGGTGCTGAAGAACTACACCTCCCAGGACTCTTTGCGGCTCCTCCTAGACTCTGACACACCCGAGCATGCGCAGTGCCCCTTATTCCCGCGCATGCTCAGTGCCCCAGCGGTTTTCTTTCAGCACAGGCGCAGTGCCCTAGCGGCGTCCCCTTCTTACCGCGCATGGGCAGTGCTTTTGAGGCGCCCGTCCTCCCACGCATGCGCAGTGCGCGCGCGGCGCCCCCTCTCCTCCGGCGCATGCGCAGTGCTCGCGCGGCGCCCCCTCTCCTCCGGCGCATGCGTGGAGCTTCGTGTCTGGCAAGCTGCGGGTAACGCGGAGTCCGGCGGCACCGAGTGGCAGCAGGGCAGGGCCGGGGAGCAGGCGGCGGAGACCGGGACGAGAAGCAACGGAGACACCCGAGAGAACCGTGTGAGCGCTGGGGACAGGGGGGAGTGCGGCCTACACCGGCCTGGGGGCCACAGTAATCACAGCCAGGGGGGCGCGCGTCCTGTCCTAGAGGTGAGAGGGGCACAGTGCCTGTCCTAGAGGTGGCAGGTGAGAGGGGCACAGTGCCTGTCCTAGAGGTGGCAGGTGAGAGGGACGCAGTGCCTGTCCTAGAGGTGGCATGTGAGAGGGACACAGTGCCTATCCTAGAGGTGGCAGGTGAGAGGGACGCAGTGCCTGTCCTAGAGGTGGCATGTGAGAGGGACACAGTGCCTATCCTAGAGGTGGCAGGTGAGACAGTGCCTGTCCTAGAGGTGCCAGGTGAGAGGGGCACAGTGTCTGTCCTAGAGGTGAGAGGAGCACAGTGCCTGTCCTAGCGGTGCCAGGTGAGGGGGCACAGTGCCTGTCCTAGCGGAGCCAGGTGAGAGGGCACAGTGCCTGTCCTAGCGGTGCTAGGTGAGAGAGGCGCAGTGCCTGTCCTAGCGGTGGCAGGTGATAGAGGCACAGTGCCTGTCCTAGCAGTGGCAGGTGAGAGGCACAGTGCCTGTCCTAGCGGTGGCAGGTGAGAAGGGCACAGTGCCTGTCCTAGCGGTGGCAGGTGAGA
>WSYH01008493.1:0-28941 GCA_036426205.1 Ascaphus truei | reverse complement strand
ACATATATACACACACTCCCACATATATACACACACTCCCACACACATATATACACACACACATACACATATATACACACACATATATACACACACCCATATATACACACACACACACCCATGCATACACACACACACACACACACACACACACACACACACACACACACACACACACACACACACACACACACACACACACACACACACACACACACACACACACACACACACACACACACACACACACACACACACATTCTCCCATGCCCACACACACTCACTCTCTCTCTACACACCATTTGGAAAGGCCGCGACCAGGACCACAACGCTCCAAGATCTCCTGCTCCGCGGGGACATCCCCGCTCCCATCACCTGCCGTGCTCTCTGACGCGGGACCGGTGGGAAGCGGGGGAGGAAGCAGGGACATGAGGGGGCATCCCCGCTCCCATCACCCGCCGCGCTCTCTGACGCGGGACCGGGGGGAAGCGGGGGGGAAGAGGGACATGAGGGGGCATCCCCGCTCCCATCACCCGCCGCGCTCTCTGACATGGGACCGGGGGGAAGCGAGGGGGGGAGAAGCAGGGACATGAGGGGGCATCCCCGCACCCATCTCCATAACTGCGGGCAGCAGGAGCACCGGGGAGGGGAGGGAGGTGGGGGAAGGCACAGATAATAATACTTACTGTGTCCTCCATGGGAAAAGAATGGCCGCTCGTTTGGGGCGGGCTCATATAGAGCCTGGCCGCGCGCCCACAAAGCCTGGGAGCGCGCGCCAATCAGCTGTCAGGTAGGGGGAGTTTTTTTTTTTTTCAGCCAGCGCGAGCGGGGAAATTTAAAAAAACAAACACAGCCAGCTCGCCCGGGGGTTAAATCCCCACGCCCCGGGCGTGTAAATGTATAGAATTGTCAAACACTGGTTATGACTATGGAGAAGCTCACGGCTATGCTCCAAAAAAAAATTCTACAGTTTTGGAACACATGGGACCCTTGGTTAGAGAGATAATATTAAAAAATTTGAATCCCTTGGACCTCTAGTATCCCCAGACTGCAGGAGACAGGAACACGGAAGCCTCTGGATGAATCCCCCCCCCCCCCCCTCCAATACCCTTCCACGCTTGTTTGTCTCCTCCCTACCCCCCCCCTCTTTCCCCCCTCCTTCTCTTTCCTTCTATGGAAAACGGAAAAATGTTATTGGTCACTACTTGATTGCACTGTGACGAATTGTCGTGGGCTCATGACATTTCTGTATGTACATCTGTATATGAATGTTTCCAATAAAAAAAATTGTTACAAAAAAAAACATTGCTAAAAGGGTAGAAATTAGTTCTTAAGAAAAACAGAGCAGACGGCCATCAAGATTACGAAATAAAAAGTATTTATACAAGTTTAGACAATTCAAGTGGACAGCAGAAAGCTGGGTAGTTAAGTCATAAAGTTCACAGAAAATAAGTTATTTTGCAAGTTCCTGACAAAACGAACCAACGACAGCCTAATTCAGAAACACATGCCAAGGTGAATACAATAACCCAATAGAATGGGTCACTCACAACAACAATTTACAGATTAATTGTACAGAACTTCCTATTGCAATTAAACCAGTTACATTGTTAATATTACAGAGCAGAATGTTGATCATTATCCTGAATTAAGAATAGATTTTGTTATGGTTGGTAATTATTCTCATGACAGTAATTAATTTTGAACAAAACAAAGCACGAGGACAGTTTGTCAAAGCCAATAAGAAACACAGAGGGGATACAGGGATTTTATTTTTGTTTTTCCAAAAGTATGAATCTATGTATATCTTTATTTATATAGTGCCATCCTGGTACATAGCACTTTACAATACATGTGCAATAATATTACAACACAATGGGAATAAGCGCTTCAGACATAAAACAATAGGAAAAGGAGTTCCTGTCCTGAAGAGCTTGCAATCTAAATATTAAAAGTCAAGAATTAAAACAGTTATAACATCAACATTGTTACTTTATTTGTGTTTAAAACACTGGAATAGGATGCAGTCTATTAAAATAAGCTGTTCCATGTAGAAGGGAAATATCTGAATATTAAACAATTTAGTGTACCTAGATTCCTCATAACGATTCAATCACTTTTAAAGCAGCAATACTACATTCCCCTTTTTTTCTTCTTTTTATATGTAAAGCATGTGACAATGTATAATTCTACATTCTTACCTAAGCTTGCAATCGTTTGGTGCTCCTGTTCTAAATCTGCCAAACTCCTGATTGTGTGCCTAAGGAAATGGCTGCCTTCTGACTGTATGCTGCAGTCAGTGAAATGCTGCAGCTGACATGTAACATTATATTACTAAGTGTAACACATTATTGTTATAGCTTTCAGAGTAATAGACAGTCTGCTGTTTGGAACACAGCAACAGATCTGTTTGTGATACTTTATTGCCAAAGGGCAGAGCCTGTTTCTCAAGAGGAAGTGGATGTGCTTTCTAAATGGTTGCTGTAGCAACCACAAGATGATCAATACATTTGCAAAAATCATTAAAAATGTAATTAGGAGTTTAAAAAAAAATAAAGACAGTACTATCCAATACTACAGAACTTATAAAATATAAATAAATTAAAGAAACATAAAGTATAGGAGTTTTCACATTTTCCTGATTAAAAGGAAAATGTTAATGTATTTGCCACTTGTGTAAAAAAGAGTCTCTTTCTATTTTCTTTGGATCTGCTTTACTCTAATTTTCACTTTGCTGGAACTTATTGTCCTTTCCTAATATCTCTTTAATTTAATTATCCAGCCAGCATTAGTCAAACACAACAACAAAAGGGTAAGTATTAACAAATTACCAGTGTACAGGTTTACAACCATAATTACAAAAGAGAGTAGGTAAACATTGTAAAAACAATCCAAAGCACTTAGCGCTTCTATTGACAGTAAGGGCTATATTTTACATAACACACCTCCCAGCTCAGGAAGACACAGAGGTGCTTTACGGCTCCGGGAGGGTGTCTTATGGAATAACACTGATTACTAAATATGGGCTGAACAGTTTAAAAAAAAAATCCTAACTACTTGTATTGTCTGATTAAAAAACAAACAAATAGTGTTGATCTTCAAAATGTAAGCTATTGTACGTAGCCATTCACTATTAGACATTAGTTCAGTTTGGTCCTTAAAAGGGAATGTCTCATAAATTAAATGTTAAAGCCCCTATTGTAAATGAGTCATTCAAAGTTATTGATTCACCAATTCCTTTTCCTCGGTCAAGCTTTACAAACTCTTCAGATGTAATTAGCTTCATCCTACCATAAAGTTCTAAGAACTGACTTCATTTCAAAATACTTGTGCAATCTAGAAGTCATTATATAATTGATATACAATGCATAGTTCATTTGTTGTGATTGCAGACAGAACAATTGTATGTTTTGAAAGGTCAATGTTTCGATATAAGCATTGTGTGTGTTATATTTAAAGGGCTACAGGAATGTTAGAATGTTTGAGACAAAACATTGTTACAAAAACAAGTCCTAATTTACAGATCATTGTTGTTTCAATGGTTTTGTCATAATCATGTCATAATCCCAGGAGGCACAGACTCTCAAATTAAACTAGTTTCTTCCTTGTAGAAAAGTAGATCATCAAACAATGAGATCGTATCACAGTAATAAATATCATATATATACCATACTGTATATACCGTATGTGGGTATGAACCAGCAGGACCACATTTGATGAGAAAGTTGCTACTGTTATGTGTATATCATTGGTAGCAGGTGGGGCTTGGTATACTTGGTTGACTGATTTTGGTAAGGTAATTGTTGTACATGTTCCAAACAAGAAAGGCCCCACTATGTATATTGATCAGTTCAAAGATATGCAGTTCTTCCTGGATTTTTAGTACAAAATAGAAGAGCAGGTACAAATCCTAATAATTTGCCTTTCGCCTACTTTCTTACTAATATGTTGATACTACACATCAGACTCGCATTCCCAAAAGTGGAGAAAATTTTACTTACTGTACAATTGCCTGCGAGTATCTTAAAATAACTTTCATAATAGGTCCTGCACTGCTGCCAGGGCCGCTTTATACATTAGGCCGACTAGGCACAGTGCCTAGGGCCTACAAACCTTTTAGGGCCTACAATATTTCACTTGAAAAAATACCTGTAGATGGACGTTCACAGAGGTACACAATTGGAGACTTTTATAAGGTGAAATTATAATAAGGCTTTATTGTGCCTTTTCCTTTTCATCAGGAAATCCATCCAAACACAGGGGGGGGGGGGGGGGAACAAAGCTTCTATTCACTTGGGAGTATTTCTAGTGAAACACTATGCAATTAATTCACATCTCCCTTAGTCAAGCATTTCTCCCAGCCCCAAACACATAGCATGAAATAAGCAGATATAAGAAGTCTCTTAAGAATGAAAGTCTTATCTGTTTCTTGGAGGGAAAATCTTCTCAGTTCCTGGTAGAGCTCCCTTCCCTCAGGGTGTGTCAGCTTCAGGTTTAGTAGTTTTCCCTGTGTCTTGAAATCAGCTCTGCTGTGTCTTCTGGCAGAGCTCAAGACATGGTCAGCTCCAGAGATCTGTGTTCTCTTGGTCAGTCTCTCCTGGGAGACTCAAGAACCACTGCTCTGTCTCCAAAGTTCAGCTCACAAGTGAGCTAAGGAGTCACTTCCTGTCTCAACAGACAGGCTTTTGTAAGCAATCTAAATCAGGCAGGTGGTGTTTATTAATTGACTACCAGCAGTTAACCACCACACTGCTAGATTAAAGGCACATTACTTGAACAGGGATTACTCCCTTGTTACAATACCTAAACAAAAAATATCACAAAATAAGAGAAAACAGCAAATTTGAATTTAAAATGCCTTCAAAGTATCGATACCTTTAAATATCGAAACAAAATTATCGATGCCAAATATCGTTAGTATCGAAAGAAACAAGCAAACGATGAAATTAGCATAAAAATGAGTAAACATATCGGACACACAGGCCTCTAGAAATAAAAGTGCCTAGGGCCTACGAAGGTCTTAAAACGGCCCTCACTGCTGCCACTACACCATGGCCCTCGCATGATGGCAGCAGCCATTTTGTATTCATAGTGCAGCATGATACTGAAGGTCCTGGTAATAATTGAGAAGCTACTTACTGTACATGCACAGTTCCGACAAATAAATGGAGTCCCACCATATCAGACTCTTTACTTACTGTCAATGATGACGTGCATTATTTATATGTGAATATGCTAGATGAGAGCAAATAAGTATTCTTACCATTGTTAAAAATACAGCAGTTATTCAGATTAGTTGTAGCCGTTACATTAAATGAAATAAATATTGAATACCTTTTAGAGATTTGTTTTCCTTAAATCAAAGCTCTAGTAGTGGTACTGGTCCTGGAGGTTTGTAAATTTGTTGTTGGTTGTGATATATTTTAATGGACAAACATGAGAATTCTTCATAAAATGATCGCATATAGAGATTTTAATATCACTGGTCTAGTCTTTGTGTTTGCATTTAGCTTTGGTTATTTTTCCTCTACCCGTTTCCACAGTTTAATGGTGAAAAGCTGCACATGGAGTTCAGTCAAAACAGGGCAGAATACAGTACTATCTTCAGCAGACCTTTAGGAATTTCAACAGATGTAGCTGATGGAACTAAAAAACGTTTGATGCCAAAATAAATGTATTTAGAACAGAAAAGTTGCCTGAAAACATGATGCTATTGCATCCTGGATTCCAAGAACATCCAAAATACACATGTATGTGAAAACATTGCATGGCAAGCAAAGCAGTTTGACTCAAATATTACACTATGCTGTTTTCATGTGATTTTTTTTTACAGAGTTTTGCATTGTTCTAAACAGAAAATTCTAAACTCAGAGCATCTCATTTGGTGAAAATGTAAACAGTCTACTTAATATTGAGCTTAATGTGAAACAAGCAAGCTTCTACAGACTATTGAACATAAAGTAATGTTAGCTATGAGCATGTTTAGTTTATATTAGCTCAAACATGACATGATGCGTCCCACATATTACCTCCACACACACAATTAGTATGTTTCATTAGACTGATTGCCTTATATAATAATTTGTTTTAAAATTGTATTATTACAAACATCTTACAAGTATATTTTTGCAACTATTAAGTGACTTCTTTGACTATGAGGCAGAAGAGGTATTTCTTAAATAGACCAAACAAAATATATTTTTTTAACAATACTACTGATAATTGCTCATTTTTGTTCATGGAAATGAAAAGCTATCATTAACATATTCAAATATCCAAATGTGAAACCTAAAATCCAAAGAAAAGAAGACATCATATTTGAGTGAACCCTAGACTGGAACTGAGAGGGCAGGGACCTGTGCCTGCAAAATGTCTCTGTAAAGCGCTGCGTAAAACTAGCAGCGCTATACAAGAACATGCTATTAAAAAAAGAAATAAATAAACTAATGGGAAAGTATTGCTGTGGTGGAACCCATGTTTCAAGGATATGTTCCCCATATGCACGGACACGGTTCCTACTATTCAGCGGGATATTGTGGATCATTGGTGGGACGAAGGAGAGTTCTCTGCGGAAGAGACGGCAGAGGCTCTAAGAGAGAGGGATAGGGACATTAGATGAGGGCTAATATCACCTGCAGGTCTAAAAATAACATACCAGGACAATATCTCTCAGGAGTAATTATTTTTGGTACTTCCTGACCAGGTCAGTGGCTGGAAATTAACTAAGATCAGCCGGGCTGAAAGAATAATAGTCCAAAGGTACCGCCAGTCCCATGGGTTTGATTACCCTTATGTCCCTGAACCTATAATGAGGGAAGCAGAGGCCCACAAAGACGAGAGGTTGAGGGATGCTGTTCTAGACTATCTGTTATCCAGGTGTAGTATATCCAGGTACTATAATGAGGAAAATGTATGTTACCTCATCCGAGTATGGAAGGTGGGGAGGAACACATATATAGACTGGGTACAATATATTTCTGAGCGAGGGCCAAAGAGGGTCTATTCTGTTACAGTTCCTGACCAAGAGGGTAAGTTGGTTAAGAAACCTGACCCAAACCACTACAATTAAAGGGGATACAGATTATCCATGTTATGGGAGAGATCCAGAAGTATTTCATTGGTTCAAATGTTATGCCATAATCTGTTGTGCATTTAGGAGTGTTAAGACCTGCTACGGTCATGCCTTGAAAGTGGCAGCAGGCTTAAGACGCTTTGGCCAAAGGGTTAAACTAAATTACCCTTTTTTCAAGAGAATATATAAGTATTGCACTGTGTATTCTTGTCACATTGGAAGTAGCTTTGGGCATCTTTGTCTGTTTTTTTATGGAAAGAGCACAGCTGCAAACTTAAAGACTGAAGAAGTAAGTTATCAAAGTCTCTCAGCTGGAAAACTGGTGCATAACTACATCAGATATATGAAAGAAAAAAACTTCTACTGCTGGAGAAATTTTATGTCTTGATAAATCTGTTGTTTTTTGGACCAGTTATGCAGCCATGGCTCTCTGTTAAATATACCCATCAGTCTGTATGTGGCGCACTTTCCCCCACCCTATGGGAGATATGGCGACTACTGTGTGGGTGGTGCGTTACCTGTGGCTCACAGGAGGCCTGAACCTCCACCACTGGGAGCCTGGGGGTGTACGTGATCCGACTGGTGACAGCGCCTCACCTGCAAGGGATCGTAACTTAGTGGAATGAGCAACCTTACAGGAACAATGATAATAATACACACCTCGAGCATATACTAACAACCTTTAAGGACACACTATAACAGTACCCTGTAGGACACAGTGTAATAGACCCCAACCTGATACCACCAATGAGTGTCCCCAAAGTACATTAGTGCCAGGCACCAATACCCTGATGTCCCTTTCCCAATGTAAAGGCCCACCCAAATGTAGGAGATAGAGCTATCCCGTGAAGTGTTGGTGCACTTAATTGGGTACCTGCCCGGGAGCTCCAGTACCCGGCTGTTGCAGATTAATGAAGAGGATCCGTCTGATCTAACGTTGTCATCCGTGATTGCGTCAAACTCCGCATGGGGTGAATTCCGGCATGGATAATATCACTAGAGTCTCTTACAACGGAGGTGGTCTTGTCCCAGACCACAGGCCGCAATCACTATGCGGCATCTTCACTGTGTCCCTGACACTAGACAGTAAAGTGGGGAAGTGTCCCTGTCTAAGGGGCCTTCCCTGAAGTAACCATAAGCTACTGTGAGTCGGGGACTAGCTGGGGCCAAAGGGGGAATGTACTAGACCTAGTCTCAGAGCCAGTGGCTCTGAGACACTACTACTTGGTCAAGCTCCCTCTTCCGACTGACATGACTCACAGCACGTGAATTGTATCCTTTCTGTGCAGGGAGATTTCTATAGCCCCATTGGTTATCGCAAACCAGGTGACCTTGCAGCCCCAGTGGATTCTGGGGTTTGTAGTTCCCCTGGAACCCCTTCACTGCACTGGCGGCCGCTTGCGCTATCTTCTGCTCATGTCTGTGCTTCCCTGGAATGGCCGCCGGCTAAAAAGACTGCTCGGCACATGCGCCAGTTTCACGCATGCTTGATTCAATACACAAAATGGTGGCACCCTGCAGAGGGAGCTGCCGGAGCATCCGGTGAGCCGATCGCCGCTCCATGGTCCCCCACAGTGCCGCCCGCACCTGCCCCTGCCTCTGCTGTCAGGCGTGACTGTGCCAGGAGGTAAGGGGACATGGGGCACCAGGGGGACCCTGCTATATTTATGTGTCAGAAAGAGACCTGAAGTGGCAACTCAACTACTGTAGCAACTAGATAGAGGCATTACCCGAGGACATTAAGGGGTATTGGCTCCAATGATTTGGACAAAAAACCTGTGTTCCTGTTATGAAGGAGCATGCACATAAATGTATTCTAGAATCCAGCTTTCAGTAACTTCTATGAGTTATATACTAGTTTCTAAAATAGAAAGCACCAGGGGTAGATTAAAATAGATGCCATTTACACTATTGAAGGCAAACACAATTGAAAATATCAATAACTCCTCCTACAGAATATTTCCAAAATAAGAAGGGTACATTAAAACGAAGTCAAACATTCCTCTCATTTATTGTATGAATTCCCTTCACACTTACATTATTCTTTCTTGAACGGTAGGATTGTATACTGGCAGAAATAAGGGAGTTGGGCATAAGAATTCAAATGTAGTTTTTCCCATATACTTCTGAGGCTTTGTATGTAAGTTTATGCCACAGTTTCAGTTCACTTTCTTCTGGGAGGTAGCTTAGGGGAAAAAAAAAGAAATTGCCTTAAAGCACTTGCCACATTCAGCGATAGAGAAATACAAAACCAAGCTAGGCCCTGGTTAAAGACATTCTGCCCATTAGAACTACAGTATATAGTAATTATAATGTTTTCCTTTAATCTATAAATTGTTCCAAATGCTACAGTAATGTGTATGTTTTTACTTTGGTATAAGATCAAAACATGGGAGCAACTATATACTAGGTCTGCATGCTGCATTTCTAGAAGTTAAGTTCACTCCACCTTTTCTAGGTGGCCAACTTTTTTTGCTGTAATATTTATGATTAGAACCAGACAAAAAAACATTTTTTTTATTAACCATTAATACATGTCCCAAATTGTTGTCTAATCACAACCATTAGTTATGATAAAATGAATCCAAAAGTGTGTTATAATGTATCTAAGAAATGTTGCTGTATATTTCGACAATCTGTACATTTTTTACTGGCGATTATCCTGAATAAAAATACACACCAGTTTGTGGATTTCGTGGAAAACGGAAGATTGTGCTTGACACATGTTTTTCTTTTTACTTCGACCATTGTACTCTGAACTATACCATCTATGCCATCTGTCGATACAGTAAACTCTCAATGAGTCATCTCTTAAAACACTGGGCTAGATATTTATTTACTTAAGCTAAATATTCTATCCCAATGTGCTGCTTCTGTTCAACTAACTGTGTAGAACATGTGTAAAACTTCTGTGTTGTAGAACAGTCCTTCCTGGGTCAAGCAGCACTGAAAGAACTAAAATTGTGTAGAGACAAAAGACGTATTGCATAAGTATCAACATATATTTCACCAATGTTTAAGAAGCAGTTGAATGCCATCCATGTATAATGGAATATGATATGATATGATGTAGGTATTTTACAAAAATATGCCACAATGGGATCCCAACGATCCCAACTTACAGTATGCATGTCAATGGAACTATTCTTCTTAGCATTATTACTATTATTATGTTTACCTTATGGGGTTATGAATGGAAGGAATCATCTATGGTCTTCAGGATAAGTAATAAGTTCATGAATATGCCTATGTTAACAGTGAATATTATTAAAAATATATTGGAAGAGAACGTTGAACAAAAATGTGATGATGAAATCAGATTGCTGTTTATCATTTTCAGACCTTGTATGTCCACAAAGGCTTCCCAAAAATCTTATTGTACTGCAGTTGCAACTTTGCAAGCCTCTCTTCTCAATGTTACTCCAACACATTTTCTAATTTCATCATCCCATCTTATATTCTGTCATTGTCTTGGTCTTTTGATAACACTTTGAGTACCATCGTTGTCTAGTGATGTAATTTCTTCTTGCAATATGTCCAGCCCATTGCCATGTTTATTTCTTCACCCTTGTGATGATGCCACATACTTTTGTTTGCTTCCAAACCCATTCATTATGTTTCTTGTCTCTTCAGGCAATACAGTACCAAGCAAACATCTCTACATACTTCATTGAAGTTATCTGCGCATTCAGGGGCCTATGCAGTACGTGTTCATAAGCCACTTGTAACATGGCCTCCCGGCAGTTACTTCTTGTTCTGGGGCTTTTCCTCTGTCAGTCCTGTTAGAACAGGCAGTGGAAAGGTTAATTCCTTCAAAAGGTCTGTATGTGGATTCAGCCTTGAATATGTAGCCATATTCAAGGGCGGGCCTTGCAACCAGAGGTTGTCAATTAAAGGGGTGGATATTGGTTGGAACACCCCCTGCTGTGTGTTGACCAATCTGTGTCCGGCTTTGTCTTGTAATGATTCAAAGTTAGAGACACTCCCCTGAGATGTTCCAATTGAGACACACCTCCTAAATTAAGTAGTCAGTTAGCCAGTTAGTTAAGCAGTCAGTTGAGTCTGTGATCAGGATTACAGGAACTCACTCTCTCCCTCCACCCATGCTGGGTGGGAGGAGGGCCAAGAAGAACATGATGCTAGCCAGGGCTCTGAGCTAGAGAGATAGGACTGATGATACTGTGCTGCTGTGATGCTGTGCTGATGCTGAAATAAAACTCCAGAAAGATACTGCTATGTGGAACTCTGACTCTGGTATGTGAAGAGTGTCAGTGGGGGTCCCACTTCTGAAGACCCCAGAGGAGCCCTACTGGCTGGAGGCGCTGCACCACCCAGAGATGACCAGAGCAAGGTAACCTGTCCCACCCTTTGTCCCTGTCCTGGATCTCCCCACACCACCGCGGAGTCCTCAGCCCTCCTGTTACCAGCAGGTTCCAGCACCAATACACCTGTGTAACCAGTGAAGGAGAATATCCCCCCCAAATCACTTAGGGGGGGATGGGATAAAAGGGTTACACACTTATCAAGCATTTACCGCCCAAAATGCCTACTTCTATTCAGTAAGCGGTGATAAGCGGGTCATAAAAGATTGAATCGCCCCCAAAAAATTGCTCATAAAAAAAATCACTGAGGCAGCAGTGAAAAGCCCCTTATCACCACTTTTCGGCATGTTCATAAACTCACGCAATTCTAGTAGCAGTGATTAGGCTATGAACGCCTATCACCGCTCTAGAATGGTGATTTTATCACAAAATACTTTCGCTAGAAAAAGTTGGGGTAAAGGTGTTGGAAACCTGCAGAGAAGCGGCGAGATGGGACTTGGAAAAAAAATGCATTTTTCCTGCATAGGATTGACGCCGGGAATCTCTGGAGCTGATATCCATTATTAGCACCAGAGACCCTGGCATTAATCCTATGCAATAAAATGCATTTAAGGTAAACTTCATTACCATAGCGGATAGCCTCAGGGACCCCCTACTTCCAGAGATACAGGCCCGTTATGGGGTGCCGGTATCTCATATGCATTTAAATGTCCACGTCAACTGACCGTGGGAATAAAATGCATAGAAGATACCGGCACCGAATAACGGGGTCTGTATCTCAGGAAGTAGGGGGTCCCTGAGGCTGAAACCAATGCGGTTCAGCTCTGGGGACCCCCTGCTCATATAAACTATTAACAAAATTAAAATTTATACACATATATTTCGGGTGAGATTTGCACAGAGAGAGACGGCTCTCAGAGCAGCTCTCTATGCAGCAGATACAACTCGCCGGATTAGGCATTTTCAGAGGGATGTTCATCAGATCACCGGCTAATCGCCCGTTTTGTGATTTTTGCTATGGCAGGTAATCAAGGCTTTCTGAATACCGTGATAGCAATGCTCATTAAAACGGTGATTTAAATGGCCCAGCGATTTTTTTTATGGACCTTTAGTGCATAGGCCCCTTAGTGTTCAAGTGTCACATTGATAAGTGAACACAGGAACAATACACTGGTTGAACACTATCCTCATGGAGGGTTCCATTTAAAGATGGTCTTGTTTCTTTCAAATGCATTCCATCCCATCTACATCCCATTCACATACTGTATGTAGTTCA
The DNA here is from genome assembly GCA_036426205.1 of Ascaphus truei. Lineage (NCBI taxonomy): Eukaryota > Metazoa > Chordata > Amphibia > Anura > Ascaphidae > Ascaphus > Ascaphus truei. The sequence goes on along the minus strand of WSYH01008493.1, from coordinate 16,271 downwards.
GCTGAAAGGCTGCCATCCATTCATACTTACTGGAGAGGGTAGACAACTTGTTGTAGTTCTATTCCATTTATTTAGATTTTTGCATAGTCTACACATTTATCGAACATCACTTGCTAAGATTTATATGTTGGCCCACCTTCTACTTGATGTGACGAGTTCTCTGACTGCCTGTAGTTCTTGATGTCTTCTTTTTTTCATTCCTTATTGAAGAGGATAACTATGGCATTGCTCCATTGTTCTGGATTTTATCTTTTCTTCAAGCAGCATGTGAAGAGTTTTGCAAGGGTTTTCTGTATTTTTTCTGTATTTTTTCCCCCCAGCTACTATCAAGATTATTGTTGTAATTCCCTCTTCCCTGGGGGCATTCCCTTGTTAAATGATTTTTATTGCCTTCGCTACTTCTTTTGGATAATTCGTGTTTTTTTCTTGCTCTTCATCTGCTTGATTGCACCCTGTGTTTTTTTTTTTTTACTTGTGTTATCTTTGATAGTCATTTTCAGCATATAACAGTTACATTTTCTTACATCTTCAGTTGTACATTTGTGGATCATAATCAATTATTGTTCTTGCATCTTGAGATACTTAGTTTCAGGTTTTTAAATCAGTAACTGCTTTGTTGCATCTGATATTTTCTTCTGTTTTTTTTTTTTTGTTAGAGATTCCTTCAGTTTTTAATTTCATATGGTATTTCATAATTGCTATACCCATGCATCTCGAGCAACCTGAAGCGATTTTCCAGCTCTAGTTGAAATTCTCTACTTTTATTCTTGGGCCCGATCCACAAAGCTCCATTATTGAGTTAACAAGACATTAACTTACGTTAACACATTGTTAAGTGCTAATGGGTATCTTCAAAGCTCACTAATGTAGTTATAAGTGCTGTTTGAGCAGTAACGGACCCTCTTGTCAGCTACAATGGACATTAGTGCTAACATAAGTACAGTATGCATTAATTAGGTCATAGCTAAATGGGGCATTAGCTCCCTCAAGAACATAAAATATGGATTTTGCTGATAAGAGAGAGGAGTCCTATTTAATTAGCGTCCCAAGTGCTATATATATATCTCCTTAAACCTACCTGGGATATATTCTAAAAGGATATGCAAAGTATATTTAAATGACTTCCATTAGCATATATCTAAGGTATGCTCCTTTTTGTGCACAGGTCTCTCCATGTGTTGTCTCTCTCTCCACCCTCTCCTGCCCTCCCTTTTTCTCCCCCCTTTCTCTCCCGCACCCATTCCTCCTCTCCCCCTATGCCCTTACCCATGTTAATTTCAGGCAACATAGCATCCGTTACTGATTTTGATAACATGATATTATGAGCCCTGAGGTAACTGAGCTTTGTGGATCACTTCTTGTGTCAGAACAGTTAAGGAATGTCTTCAATGATATGTTTCTTGTTAGGTAGGAAATAGTTAATGTCATTATTGATTCCATTGAGTTCACTCCATGTCCATTTTCTATTCTTCATGACTAGTGAATTCATGATGTAAATGTTTTCACATTACGCAAATTGTACCACTCTAAATATTCTGTACAGTATATATAAACACATTTGATCAATCAGCAAATGGAATTTGCCCCCAATATGTTTTCCATAAGAAAGCAAAACATTGGGAAAAAAAATACATATTTGTCCCATCCTACAGTTACAAACTAAAAACATATTGATTTGAAAGGATCTTATTTACCTCCTCTTTGCAAGAAAGGCTAAATGCTCAGTTCCAAAATGTCTTACCTTGTTGTTTTTCAGATTGCAAAGGTCAGGTTACTGTATACAATTTACAAAATATTGTCAAGAAAATAGGTTTTTAAAATATATGAAATACTTTTTCAATATAAGCCATGCAGTCATAGAAATGTATTCAGTCATTTTACTAATAGGTTTCTATTCATTTTTTTTCTAGTATGGAATTTTATCTACTTATGTTTAAAACAGAATGTTTTAGGAAATAAATAACTAAACTTATAACTTGGTGGTTCATGATGACATCGCTAACATTTTGTTTTCCACCAGGGGTAACAAGTAGCAACAAAATAGTGATATTTGATGTAATCTGTTGATTAAAATGACTCAATTGAAAAGAAAATAAAGTATTTACAGCACTAGAAGGTTTTGGAAAATGTCAAAGTTCCAAGATTGAAATGCCAACTTTTCATGACATCAATGTCTGATTTCAGCTGGCATATACTGTAAAGTAGATAAAAGTAGCAAAGTAAACATGAGAGAAAAAACCTAATAAAACATGACTAGCGCTCCACCTAAAAACCTGTGTGGCGATGAATACCTAATGTATTAAATAAATGAAACTTAAATTGTGTGTGAAGATATGTGCTAATTTTTAATTCAGCATCAGATAAGTTACATAGTTACATAGTAGATGAGGTTGAAAAAAGACGTACGTCCATCAAGTTCACAAATGCTAAATTTAGACAACAGATACTTTATCCTATATCTATACTTACTTATTGATCCAGAGGAAGGCAAACAAAAAAACCATTAAGGGGAAAAACAAATTCCTTCCTGACTCCAAGAATTGGCATTGAAGTATGGAGATGGTCAGCGCAAACTCATGGACCTCACGGTGTTGATGGAACAGAGTGGAATTCAATAAAAGATGGAATAAAAGATAATAAAACACAGTATTAGTGCATACATCCACATGTGTGGGGAACGAGGGGGCGGGGGGGGGGAGGGGAGGAGGAGGGGAATTGAAGGGTGGGGTGATAGTGGATTGCCACTAGATATATAATAAATGAAACGTGAACAATTAGTTTCAATGACTCACACGGGCTTGTGTGAGACTTCACCCTCAACGCTGACTGTGGTTGGTAAATGTAAACTCCTATAGTGGAGTAACAATAAACAAAAACTCACACGGCCTAATGTGAGTTCGTTCCCTCAGTGGGTGATGTCAGCCTGCTTAGGTGATGTAGGTACTTCTCAGCAAACAATCCCCAGTGTGTGTGGTGTGTGAGTGGCTCTTTCCCCGTCCCCATAGACCAAAGTATACAGAAACCAGAATTAGCAAAATAAACAGGTCTTTAATGGTAACAGTTTATAACATGAAACATGGAACATGAAACATGGAAAACAAGCATAAATATACACAGTGTAAATACAAAGTAAATAACGAACACACTCACACTAAAAATCAACTCTTCTTGCCCAGCATCAGCCGCAAGGTTTGATCCGGCGAAATCCCTTCCTCCGTTGGTGTTCTCACTGGCGCGTCCGGCAGTGGAACCGGAAGGGAGGATCTACACCGGATGTCCTGCGGTCGGCTGGGTCCCTCTCTCAATGGGCTCCGGCAGGGAACAACGTGTTTCGCAGTAAGCTTCGTCAGGAGGAACCTAACATCATCCCTCCCCCCCCTCCCCTCCCTTCCCTTGCTACCAGACTCTTTGACTCCATATAGGGGGTGCTGATTGTTCTGGAGTCCTTGGGTAAATGGTGTCCGGTCCCAGAGCAGCGACCATGTGTGGCGATGTCTCCTTTGATGGCCACCCCTCTCGTCGAAACAGCCCCGAACTCCCCGCTCCTCCTCTCAGGAGCTCCCGACTGTAAGGGTTGGAGAGAGCTGTTAATTATATGACAATGGATAGGGGCATTACTCCCTGAGAGGGAACCACCTTTAGCCTACTCTTCCTATCTCTCCTACTTCCAAGCTCTCTCACCTGTGATTATCATCCTCTCTCCCTCTCCTACTTCCCTTCCAGAAGCAGGGCCCTTTCTCTTGTTTATGAGGGTGTTCTCTCGTCTTTGCAGATCCCCTTTCTAGGTTCTCTATTCATTCGCTCCCTCTTCCCTCCCCCGCTCTTTCTTACCCCCCTCCTGCTTTTCCTCTCCCTGCTCTCTCCTCCTTCCCCCATACTCTTCATCCCTTCTAAATGTCATCCTTCCCCTCTCTGACCCCTTCTTGCTCTCTCTGATTACCTTCCCAACATACCTCCTACTCTCCTCTTGCCACCTTCTGCGCTTCCTCTGTTCCCCTTCCCCCCCCCCCCTTTCCCCCCCCCCCCCCCCCTTTTCCCCCCCCCTCCTGCTATAGAGATCAACTTATGTAGTGCTGCTGGAGTCTGTGTTGCTCATCCTCCCGATCCAGTCCGGCTTCTGCTTCCTCCGTCGCCAAGGTTCCTTCTGTAAAGGGTCCCCCGATTCTGTTTGCTGCTTCAGGTCATTTTTCACCTCACGGGGGTGCCCTCCGCCAGTCTATCGATCGACTAACCTTCAGTCGAAATGCACCGCCGTCATCCACTAGGTGGTCTCTCTCCGGTCGGACCCCAATGCCAGAAGCAAGATGGCCGCGGGGCTCCAGATCCCGCCACAGAGGATCCCTGTGACAGCCTTTTCCCCATCTTTAAGAACATGCCGCACCACTCTCTTCTGTCACCCGAGGGGATCAGATCACAAAGTACTTCTCTCTGTTAGATTTGGGCCGGGGAAGGCTTCTTTAACTCTGACACGGGGGGGTTAGAGAGCCACAAGGCAGCCCTCAGTCTTTGCGTTGCTCCCTGAACGCTCCACACGCTGCAGGACGCCGCCGGATCGAATAGGAGCTTCAGGGGGACCTGTCGTTCGGGGCTGGGCTCGGGGGAGAGACCGGTAAGTCCAACTTTTTTAAGAATTCTGCTCCTTCCTGCAGCTGTTTCAGGGTAATGGCCACTCCGTTTTTGATTACCATTAAGCCGAAGGGAAAAAGCCAGCGGTAGCGAATTCCATGATCCCTTAGGACTCTGGTGACAGCTCCGAGGGCTCTTCTTTTTAACAGGGTTTGTGGGGCTAGATCCTGGAAGACCTGCAGTCTCACCCCTTCAAATTCCAGGGTCTTGGCAGTTCGGGAAATTTGGCACACCTTATCTTTAATTTTGAAATAATGAAGCCTAATGATGATGTCCCTCGGGGGGTCACCAAGTTGTGGTTTAGACCGTAGGGCCCGGTGACATCTGTCGAATTGCAGTTCAGCCTCACTTTTATCCGGCAGTATATGTTGGAGCCAGTTTGAGGTGAAGTCCTCTGGATCTGACACGGATTCTGGGACTCCTCGCAGGCGTATGTTGTTACGCCTGTCCCGGTTCTCCGCGTCCTCCTGTCGGTCCTGCAAGTCAGCAATCTGTCTGTGTAGTTGGGCCATGGACTTGTCATTTTTTTGATGGTAAGTAGCATGTGCGTCCACTTTGTTCTCAAGTGTGTTTGTTCTTTCCCCTATGCCATCTATGTCCTGCCTAAGCTTCCATAATTCCTTTTGGAAGAAGGTCTTCATGTCCGAGCAAAATGCCTTCATACCAGTTCTCGTGACCTAGTCCTGATCTGCGGCCCCCGCTCTGCTTGCAGGTCTGCTCGTGGACTTGTCGCTTTCAGAGTCCGAGCCCGCCATTTGCCCGCTGTCTTCCCCTCCACTCACTAGCGTCGGCTCTCCTTTTTGGAAATAGTCGGTTACCACGGAGGTTCTTTTGCGTGTAGCCACTTTCTTTGGCATCCTTAGGTGTTCCGATTTCTAAGCTGCTGTGTTTCACTGTTGATCGTCGGTTTTTTATGCTTTTATTATTTAATATTGGTGCCGGCTGGGACGGAGCCTCTCACTTAGGCATCCATAACCCTAGTCGCCGCGCATGCGCCCTTTTCTAATCTGAGGTGGCCATGCATTGGGGAGCTCAACATCAGCGGAGGCGTTTCTGCACAGTGGCCGTATGATTCTGACAGCAGTTTAGTGAGGCAAGATGATCTCTCCTCTTTCACCCCAAGCCGCAGCACCCAGCTCCTCAAATCTGCCTTTCTTGAATTCAGGGAACCAATTTGTTATTGCAAACAGTGTAGTGTCTTATAAACCTGCTTTTGCAAGTGATGTTACAGCCTCTACAGTCCCTTAGCTTGGTTAGGCTGCTTTTTTTTTTTTTTTAATGTATATTTATTTATTTACTGTCCTGTGGGGAGCTGTTTCTTTAAATCAGCCCTGCGGTGGCCATTTTGGATATGGCTGACACGCAGGCTGGAACGCAGGGAGCTCGGCTGCTCCAGCCCCTGCAGCAGCTGTGCCCAGACTTCACCTCGGAGGCACCGGGAGGCGGAGGGAAGCCGAGGGAGCGCAGGTAAGCAGGGGGAGATCTGCACGGCCCACGGCTCACCCCGCGCGGCCGCTGGTCAGGAGAAGATAAATCCTGTACCGAGCCCCCTCTCCTTCACTAAGCGGCCATTTTAGGCAGCCAGAAGCCGCGCCAGAGCCCCGCACCACCCCGGCCAGCACCCCCGACAGCCCCAATCACCCCCACAGCGGAGTGGAGTAGGCAGAGGAAGGGGGATATAGAGAGGCGCTCTCCGGCCGGGGGCAGGTACGCCCGGAGCTCTGCTCCGCTCACCCACCGCTACAGGGCAGTGACGGCCATTTTGGGTGATACTCAGCCTCTCCTAAGCCTCGTGCTGCCCCAGGCTGGAATATTTATGGGTTACTCACCCAGTTCTCCCTCCTGTGAGCTTGCCCTTATTATAGCTCTTGCTCTCTGCGGGCAGGGGAAGCCAGGGGAGAGCTTGACGCCGGGCCACGGTCCTTGAAGGAGCTCTGCTCTGGGGCTGCAACTGCTGTTCTGCACAGTAGGCCTCAGTACCCAGGTTATTCGTAAGATATCCAATTAATGTCTTATAGGTGTATTTATGTCCTTGAAATGATCAGCGCTTCTTGGGCTATTAAGATTTGAACAATATCAATTAGTTTGGTGTAGTATGAGCTAGGATGGTTATAGATGTTTAATCACACTTTTGTGGAACTACAGCATCACACAGCCATCTTGTTTCGGCTCCGTATCTGCTCTTTTTTGAAGTTATAACTACACTTTCACAATTGCTTTCTCACAATTTCACAATTTGCTTTCATTTTCACAAGTACCAAGCTTTCTCAAATTTGCTTGAAAATGCACCATTTGCACACTCTTTTTTTCAAAATTTTCTCGGGAGGGAGAACCCCCCGTATGCTGGTCGGGCTCGCTTGCCACAGTGCACTCACCACCACTTTTACGCCGGGCACTGACCGTTAAAATTATGCCCCCCCCCCCGAAAAAAAAATTCTGCGGACGCCCATGCTGGTAAGGGCAGGTTGCCAGGAGTTATCATGGGTTTCCCCCACTTCAAGCACTGCCCTGAGTGGTGGAGGCAGGTCACCTGACCCTGTGTCAAAGCAAGAGACACAGGGGCGGTGCCTGCTGAGATCATAAAAGAGCAGTGCATTTCCTATTTAGTGTGTCTGTTCTGTCAGTCTGACAGTAGTGATAGGGAGTTAGGAGGAGAGGAGTGATCAGCTCATGAGTAGAGCTGATCTAGCTAGTTAGTGAGGTGGAACCAAATACCTCTCACCCTGCTTAGGGGGTGAGGGAAGAGCTAGCCCCACTCTGGATGCCTTTGGTCCAGAGTGGCGGCAGGGACATCACAAGGGAGAACAGTTAGTGGACTGTTCATCAACTGTACCTATCGGCTGCTGCTGCTGCCCAAGAGAATAAAGAGACTGCTGCTTTTAAAGATAATCCTTATGTGAGACTGGAATCTCTCATCCCTGTGGGGAATCTCTGTGGTAAGGATTCCACCCCGCATTCCTGGGGCTTACTATAGATGGAGACGCTGCACCATTGAACAAGAATGAAGGCATCCACCCCAGTAACCTGTTCCTGTTATCCCCCATGTCATCGCGGGAGACTCAGGCCCTCAGGTTGCCAGCAGGTATGCACCACACAGAGACACCTAGCCAGACTACAGAGCACCTTAGGGGACCCAATCTGCGATTAAGGGGGGGAAGATGGGCTAGATGTACACCAAGTTAAACCCAAATGGAGGATACGTAAAATATCTTCAATTGGATGGAAAGCCTAATGGACAAGTATACAAGTTGTCAAGGGTTGCTCTTCGGCTGGAGTGGATCCCAGTGGCAGGAACAGCAGGAAGCGTGGAAAGGGGTCACAAGCAGACGTCAGAGGCAGGCAGCAGACAGCGTAGTTGGGGTCACAACCAGAGCTCTGAGGCAGGTGGCAGATAGCGTAGTCGGGGTCACAAGCAGAGGTCAGAGGCAGGCGCAGATAGCGTAGTCGGGGTCACAAGCAACAGTCAGAGGTAGGCGGTAGATAGCGTAGTCGGGGTCACAAGCAGAGGTCGGCAACGAGGAAACAGGAACAGATCAGTAGGAGCATCAAATACAGGTACCTAGCACAAGCTGGAGGAACAGTATAAACAGGCACTGGCATACAGGAAGAGGAAGTTTATATAGGCAGGCTGAGAGTAGAGCACAGGTGCAGATGTGTCAGGTTATAGGGACTGGAATGTTCCTTGAGAGAGCTAGCAAAGCAGCAGCAATCCTGGTGGATAAGTATGGCTAATGCAGGCTTAGAACATGACACAAGTCTTTCTGTGGCTTGTTAAATGATACACAGAATGAAACACACTAAGGGCCTCATGCAGTAAGCGGCGCAGTCACTTTTCGCCCGTTTTGTGCCAAAAATGCATACCCCGATTCAGTAAGGGCCGAAAACTTGGCAAAAAGCAAAAAAACCCGCCAAGTTTGTTGGCGTATTTTTTTCCGCCATCGGTGCGGCGAAAAGGCACTTTGCGCCGCAACTAGCCATGTGTTTAAACCCGCTCAATTCTAGTAGTGGCGAGTGGCTTTGCACCGCTATTCGCCACTCTAGAATTGAGATTTTCACGCCAATCCATCTCGCCCCAAAAAGTTGACAAGTTGCTGGGGAGAGGCTGCGGATGAGCGGCGAAACGGCACTTAGAAAACATCAGGCCTTTTTCCTGCCTGGGATTGATGCCGGAGGTCTCCGGAGCTGATAGCATTAATACCAGCACCGGAGCCCCCCGGCATGCATCCGAGGCAGGAAAAATGAATTTAAAGGCCACTTCATTACCTTAGCGGCTAACCGCTAAGGCAATGAAGGGGTTAACCAGCCGTGCCAGGTTTATTGTGGGTAGCGGGGGTGGGTGAAGGGGGTATTTGGCCCTTGGTGGTTGTTTAGGGCTTGCGGAGGGGTTGCGGGTGCACTTAATACCGCTACGATCATGAAGGGATTAAGCCCTCCCGCTACCCACCAGCATGCCCTAAACAAACCACTGTTGGGGCTAATACCGACTTCGGCCACCCCCGCTACCCACAATAAAAAAAATACGCACACAACAGCCCCACACTAAATAAATAAATAAATATATATATATATATATTACTCCATATATATTACAACCCCTATATCCCCCTAACATACACATATATGCACATCAATGATGCTATAGGCTGGTGGGGGCCCTCGGGTGTAGTAGGGATGTAGTTCCCACGCTCTGATTGGCTACTGTACCATGTGAGGCCGGCAATCTTTCTTTTCATGACGTCATCTTAAAGGAAATTGAACCACAGCCATTCTGATTGGCTGGCGTCATTGCCTTTAAATGACGTCATCAAAATTTATTTTTTCCCCCAAAATCACATGGTTTTCACTGCCCAATCAGGGCCATGGGAACCATATGACGACAATGTGACGTCATAGGCCTATAAAAGCCTATGCCGTCTCATTTTGAAGGCAGACGCCGAGGAGGATGGACCTCCGGAAGAAAGAAGAGAAGAGGGCATGGCAGCAGACGGTAAAAAGACCCCCAGAAGACCCACAGAAGAAGACGGAAGATGGAAGAACACAGATGAAGATGGTGACGGATTGGATTACAAATAAAAGACAAGCTTCGTTTATTATTTTATGGTTTATTATTTATGTTTTTTTATTTTATGGGTTCCTCTTGCTGTGCGTGGATTTGTTCGAGAGCTTGGTGTTCAACGGGAGTCGGAGAGTGGAGCAGCTAATGGTAAGTTAACAAAAGAATTTTTTTTTTTTAACTGTAACTGTTTTTTGTAATTTTTTATATGTGATACAATATTTTTCCATTCTCATTTCTTGCCACTGTATGTATGTATGTCTCTATCGATATATACAAACAGGGTAAGAAATGATTTGGTTGGGAATGCTTGTTTTGCACTATGTAAATGTATTTTGATATGCTGCTATTCTTAAATGTTTGTAATGTTATTATTAATTAGATAGATGTTATTTTTGGTGTTGTATGCTGTACTTTAGGTCAGGGTGAGTATGGATGGACGTTCACAGAGGTACGCAATTAGGAGGCTTTATAACGTGAAATTATAATAGGCTTTATTGTGCCTGTTCCTTTTCATCAGGAAAATTATCCAAACACAGGGGGGGGGAACAAAGCTTTCATTCACTTGGGAGTAATTCTAGTGAAAACACTATGCAACCAATTCACATCTCCCTAGTCAAGCATTTCTCCCCAGCCCCAAACATAGCATGAAAATAAGCAGATACAGTATAAGCAGTCTCTTAATAATGAAAGTCTTATCTGTTTATCAGCTGTAGAGTAAGCTTCTCTGCTCTCCTGGAACCGCACTGAGCGTGCACAGAAAATCAGCATCCAGGTTTAGAAGTCTTATTTGGGCCTTGTGTCTTGAAAGCAGCTCTGCTAACTTTGGCAGAGCTCAAAACAAGTGTGTCTCCAAGCTCAGCTCAGGTGTCAGCTAAAGAGTTCTCACTTCCTGATTGAACAGACAGGCTTTTGTAATCCATCTCAATCAGGCAGGTGGTGTTTAGTAATTAACTACCAGAAGTTAACCACCACACTGCTAGATTAAAGGCACATTACTGAACAGGAAAAAGTCCCCTGTTATATACCTCCCCTGTTTGTGGGAAGCTCGGTCTTACCACGGCCAAAGCCCATCCTTCCACTCTCATTCGAGATCTTTCAGTGACTTGAATGAGAGTGGATGGAGGAAGAGAACCTTATGTCCCGCTGGGATTGGAGCCCTTTCTCTAGTTTATTTTTGTCTCCTCCCGAAGGTGCTTGAGATCAGCACTCCTCTGTTGCTCGAGGAGGACTTTTTCCACGTAAAGTCTTCTTATTGCTTGCGCGGTCTTGAGATTTCTGTTGCGTCGGGCACTCCTCTTTTTGTAGACAAAGTGTATGGCAACAGTTGTAGAGCAGTTAGGACTAGCCCTTGGAGTTTTCTGCTCTTGAAGAGGTCTTTCTGCAGCTTCTCCACACCACGGAGTCACCAGTTCAGCTTCTTCAGCTAAGGATTCTGCACTCCTACCTCTGTTTGTTGCCTGTTGGGCAGCTGTAGGTTTGGCTAGTGCTTTCTTTGGTGGCTCAAACTTCGTATTTTTGTTTTGAAGTTGCGTGGAGTCCCCAACTCTCACTGTACCCTTGTCCTCACGGGCATTAGTTACTGTGGGATACTGGTGCTTGGGCAGTGCCAATACCTTTTTCCGTATTGGAGGAATCTGTATCAGAGTCTCCTTCATATTCTGGAGCTCTGTAATTTTTGTCGTCAAGGTTGCCGCTGCGTCTGTTTTCTCTTTGGTGTACTGACTCAAGGGAATGGAACAGTCTCTCTGTCTCTCCAGCTCTTGCTCCAGTTTCTGAGCCTTCTCGCGCTCCCTCTCATACAGAGTCACCTGGTATCGAAGCTCCACCTCCAATGATGCTCTGAAGACCTGCAGCGTGGCCTTTAGCTCCTCATACTGCTCTGTGGGGACGTACTGGGTATTCAGACGTTCCTGCAGCGCTTGTACCTCCTTAGCAGCCTGCAGCTTTTCTTCCTGCAGCGTTTGCTGCTTCTCCTCAGCATACTGGAGGTGTGTACGCAGACCTTGCAGTTGGTTCTGCAGTCGGTGCTCTGCTTCAAACATTTCCTCTTTCAAAAGTTTATTTATTTCTTTAAGAGCCTGCAGCTCTTCATTCTTTCCCTTGACGTATTCTGTCAACTCAGAATTTTCTTTTTTTAATCTTAAATTTTCTCTTTTTTCAGTCTCTGTACTATTCAGGGCTTCCTTGCAGTCCACCTTCCATTTTTGCACATCTGCTTGGAGGCGGGCTGTCTCCTGGCGTGAGACTTGCATCTCCAGGTTTAAGTTCTGAAGCTCCTTCTGAGAGACTTTGAGATCTAAGTTAAGATGTAGGATAGTTTTCCTTGAAATGTCCAGCTCCTCAGTGAGACTGTGTAGTTCCTTTGTGGAAACTTCCAGGTCTGTGCGGCAGCTGTTGGTCTCATGATGTGAGGCATCCAGTGCTCTGTGGAGTGTCTGAACCTCTTTCTGAGCTACGTCCACTTCTATCCGGCCACTGTTGACCTCCTGTCGTGAGGCATTCAACTCTATGCGCAGAGTGTGAACCTCTTGCTGGAAGACTGTCATCTGTTTCAGTGCCTCCTCATACTTTCGCTTTAGCGTAGCCACCATTTTGTCAGACTGGCTCTGCTTTACATCCATGGCGGAAATAGTAGCCTTTGCAGTATCTAGCTCAGTCTTGAGATCCTCCAATTCAGTCTTGGCCGCAGAGTAAATTGCGAGCACAGTCTTCTGTAGCTCAGCATTATTATTTTTTTCCCTTTCCAATTCTTCACAGAGCAGATCACAGTCATGCCTGGCAATTTTCAGGGCGTCTTCAGGGCTGGTCAAGGGATCATCACTCACTGGTTCCGGCTCCACTTCCCTGGGATGACTGGTTGAGGGTTCCTCACTGTTGGCACCGGACAGACACTTCTTTGGGGTACACGACTTCTGCCTTGGGCCCTCTGGATATTCAGTTATACGTGGGACGAATTCTCCATTTTCTCTAGCCTGCAGTGCATCTCGGTCCCCCTTTTTCTCAACAGGATCTGCGGACGTGTCTGTTACTTCCACAGTAAGTGAAGAACCGCTTTTCTTTTTCTTCCTTTTTGATTTGGATGACACCGTCCCTTCAGGGATACTGGGGTCTCCATCTTCATTTGAAGTTTTAGCAGCGTCACTGGATCCACCCGGCTTTTCTTGCAACTGTAATAGCTGACGGAAATATTCGGTGATCCACTGCTCCCGCTCTGTCTCCTGCTGATCATATTCATCATCAAAGGGAGCGGTCTTTTCTGTTCGTGCCGAGTTCAGGGGCACCCCCACCATTCTTGGGTGTTTTGTGGGTGTGACTCGTTCGGGTTCCCCTTAAGAGATGTCTTCCTCTTTATTGGACTGAAGGGCCACTCTTCAGTGGGGTAGGGTTCATTACAGTTCCGCTGCATCTTGTACCTCCATTGTTTGGCTGTCAGGTGTAATTCTCAGGAGGGCGCTATTGCAGCTGTTGCCACTGTAGTTGCGTAGACTCCCCAATTAGGTGAATGAGTCCTAAAGTATGGGCATATTTTGCTTTGTAGACGGTCAGGCTCTTCACAGGCATCTACTGTAGATTTTTTCTTTCTTGGGTAATTTTTTTTTTTTCAATTATCAGCAGTACTGTGCATGCTTTTCTCTTAATCAGGATACAATATGGTGCAGTTGCTAGGTAAAAAAAGTCTATTTGCTATAACACCATTTATTTGCTATGTGAAACCCCCTCCGCTTCAGCAACAGAATTTGGTTTTTCTTCTCTGGCCTGAGTTCAGTAATTTTTCAGTCTCATTCTTTGGGTATTATGGCATTCACACCACTACACTTTGGGTGTCTGTTTTTGTCCCAGATAAATAGCAACCGTTTTTACTTGCAGAGAAAAAAAAAAAAAACATTTCTTTTCAGTGGCCAAACACTCCAGCAATTGGCTTGAAAAACTTTTGCTATATGGGGCAATTTAAACTCAGCATTTGTTTTGCTAAAAAAGCCCCCTGCCTTCAGATCGCAAAGTCTTTGTATCAATTTCCACCTTTTCTGATATATATCTCCATTCACAGCGGTAGCCTATGCGGTTGTTGTGGCAACCTTTATTTGCAAATCATACCACTCGTTGTCCACCATCTGTTTTCACGACTTCAGCGAAACTTTTGAAAAACAAGAAAAACCATCTCCCTTTTCAAGGGCTGACTCCACTTCTTGAACCCTGACTATGGCTAGAAGGGCAAAATCCCTATTTTCAATACCGTATTACCTTTTTGTGATAGGTATTAACAGGTTTACCTGCTTCAGCACAGTCTCTTGGTGATTGGGGAAAAAGAGTCCATCTGTTGTTTTGTAAGTTTAGTTGCAGTGCGTTACAGTTTCAGTGGTGTGTGTCCTTTTTAAATCGTCTTGCTGCAGAGGGGTTTTTTTTTTGTTCCAAGTTGTTTAGACTGTTTTTGTTAGGCAAAAAACATAACAAAACATTTCACAGTAAAAAACTCGCGTACTTTGTCACACTACAAGGACACTTCTTGTCCACTTCTGACGACCCATTGTGGACGGTACGCACAGAGTACGCAATTAGGAGGCTTTATAACGTGAAATTTATAATAGGCTTTATTGGCCTGTTTCCTTCATCAGGAAAATAATCCAAACACAGGGGGGGGGGGGGTGGGGGGGCGGGGGAAACAAAGCTTCCATCACTGGGATAATGTCTAGTGAAAACCACTAGCAACCAATTCACATCTCCCTAGTCAAGCATTTCTCCCAATCCCAAACCATAGCATGAGAAATAACAAGATACAGTATAAGCAGTTCTACTTAATAAATGAAAGTCTATCTGTTTATCAGCTGTAAGAGTAGCTTCTGCTCTCCTGGAACCACTACGTGCACCTGCCAGGAAAATCAGCATCCAGGTTTAGAAGTCTTATTTGGGCCTTGTGTCTTGAAAGCAGCTCTGCTAACTTTGGAAGAGCTCAAAACAAGTGTGTCTCCAAGTTCAGCTCAGGTGTCAGCTAAAGAGTTCTCACTTCCTGTTTGAACAGACAGGCTTTTGTAAGCCATCTCAATCAGGCAGGTGGTGTTTAGTAATTAACTACCAGAAGTTAACCACCACACTGCTAGATTAAAGGCACATTACTGAACAGGGATAAATCCCCTGTTACAGTGAGGCTTGCTTTTTATAGTGGTTTTTTTTGGTACTACAGTACTATTTTGTCAGATGTTAACTTTGTTGGATAATGGGTTTGTTTAACGATTAAAAGAGTTAATTGTGTAATTGATTTGGATGATATTTTAAATGTTTTGGGATTTGATTCATTAATGGTAATTTATTTTGGTTGCCTTGCTTGGCTTAAATAGTATACTTGTTTGGATTTCAGTGTATTTTCTTTAGAATTTTATTGTTAATATTGATTGGCAGATTGTACATGGTGCACAGATTTTATGCATCATGTATACAATGTAAATTCAATGTTTTGATTAGCATTTGATGCTTTTGATTGGCAGATGAGAATGATTTTATTAGGAAATAGGATATTGTTAGACTGGGGCTGATATGGAGAAGTGGTATTTTTATTTGTGCATGTTTTTGTTAACCCTTAAACATTTCTTTGTATATTGGTTCATCGTGTATATATATATGTATGTATATATATATATACAGTGTTCGACAATTCATTATAACTACTCGCCCGTGGCGGGTGGATTTAGGACGCTGGCGAGCCGTTGCTGCGGCTCTATGAATTCCACTGCTCGCGCCAATTTTTTTTTAAAAATAAATAATCCCCCTCCCTGATTGGGTTAACGCGGGGAAGAAGGCCGGCAGGCAGCGCTGAGTTAGCCCCTTCCCCGGATCTCCTCCCCCTCCTGCCCCTGATCTCCTCCCCCTCCTGCCCCTGATTTCCTCCCCCTCCTGATCTGGGGTGTCCGCCACCTGGGATGCGGCGGGGGGGTTTGTGTTGCGCGGCTGTGCACGTGGGTGGGGTGGGGGTGTTTCCCGCTCCCATGTGCTGCTCTGCTCCAGTGCTTGTCTGCTCCCGTGTGCTGCCCCGTGCCCGCTCCCGTGCTTGCCCCGCTCCCGTGCCCGCTTCCGTCTGCTGCCCCGTGCCCGCTCCCGTGTGCTGCCCCGCTCCCGTGTGAGCTCCCATGTGCTGCCCCGTGCCCGCTCCCGTGCTTGCCCCGCTCCCATGTGGCCCGCTCCCATGCCTGCACGGCGTGGGGAGGCTGGAGAGCCGAGTCTTGGCAGTTCCCCCTACTCCACTGTGTGTGGAGGGGGCTTCCCCTCCCTCCCCCTCCCCCCCCCCCCCCCCCCCTCCCCCCCCCCGTCCCCCCCCTGAGGCGCAAGGAGCGGCCGCAGGAAGAGTCGGGAGCAAGATGTCCTCACATTGCTCCGTGAGGGAGGGTGAGGTGCCTGTGTTCCTCCGGAGCTGACACCGGCTCAGGGGAACGCCGAGGAGAGGCATCAGCCAAAGAGATCTGCTCCGGAGATACGGGGTGAGTGATGTCATCAGCCCACCAACATTTAAAGCACCACTCACACTCAGGTGTGTGTGTGTGTGTGTGTGTGTATGTATGCATGTGTGTGTGTGTGTGTGTGTGTGTGTGTGTGTGTGTGT